>BGPT01001881.1:47711-54952 GCA_003297045.1 Symbiodinium sp. clade C Y103
CTTGTTTGGGGCTCGGCTTCGATGACTTGCCTGGTAGGCAATTCTCGCACCCTTGCATTGTAGGTGGGGCTGTCTGGGTTCAGCTCGCCGTTGGGATCGTAGATCATGGTCCTCCAACTGCCATCTCGTTGACGAACCAAGATCTTGAAGGGTCGAACTGACGGCCTCTCTTCTCCCACGTCTTCTGGTCGAATGACCCGCATTCCATCATCTGAGAGTGCTCCTTGAGGAAGATCTGAGGCTCCTGTCGGTGTTGGCATACTTGGCAACGTCGTGGAAGAAGACGGCATAGTCGGTTCCTCCTCCGGCTGCTGCTCATCTGTAGCCACCTGAGAGTCCACCACCTGCTCCAACGTAGTTCCCGGTGTCGACTGTGGCCTTTGTGAAGAGCTCGTCGTCAACGTTGTTGTTGCTGGGGTTGACGTGCTCCCTTCCGGGATTGTTGGAAGCGTTGATGGTGCTTCCTCATCTGGATCCTCCTGCATGGTGTGCGAGGACTCTGAACCCTCTTGATGGTGAGGAATCCAGCGCCTCATCATTGGCCCGTGTGGTACCTCTTGAACATTGTACCAACGGCCAAGTCCCTTTGCCAGGCCTTTTCCTTCACCCTTCTCCGTCACAGGGATCACCGCTGGCCTGTTCTCCTCAGCCGCTGTGGATGCAGCTGCAGTTGCCATCATTGGCATCCTTCGTTCAGGTGAAGTCGCCGTAGAGGTCGGTTGGGACATAGAGCTCCTCGAAGACGTAGGTGCAGGTGCATCATTTGGGATCAACCTCCATGGTCCCCTTGTTCCTGAAGCGTCTGAGGTGCGATAGTAGCCCATGCTGGCATCCAAGTGTTCGATTTGTCTCGGAGCCGCCTTTGGTCTCGTCACCAATGACGCAATTCCGCACTGCATCCTGAGCTCCTCGGGGTCGTAGTTTCCCAAGTCATCCAACCATGGCTCATTGGCGCCTGTCCCTGTGGGGCTCCTTGAACGTTCTGGGCGTTCTCCTTCAGGCTCATCCGGTGGTAGGCCATCTCTGCTGTCGTTGCCCGCATAGTGCACACCCTCCTTGACCACAACCTTGGGCTTTCTGCCACTTTCCAACTCATCCTCGGCCAATCGTGTCCAAGACGATCCCATGGCACCAGCAGTTGAGAGGAGCGACAGGGCCCGAAGTCTTGGGCCAGTGCTGCAGGAGTCGGCATGCTGAACTTCATCTGTGATCAGCTCAAAACTGCCATCCTCATCTTCTGATTCAGCATCCTGTTGTGTTGCCGCTGCACTATTTTGCTGCGGTTGCTCAGACCTGTTTGGCCTGTCCGGTTGTTCATCCCTTCTTTGAAGGAACAGCGTGTAGCCCGTCCATCCTGAAGTTTCCCAGGTCTCGGACCAATTGTCGGCCAGTTCACTTCGCCCTCCAATACCTCTTGCCAAAGAGCTCCACAGTCTCCATGTAGTGCCAACCATCTTTGACTCTTGGGGGACCCTGGAATAAGTGGTTCCTTGCAAACGTCGCCAGGGTCTCGTCGATCTCTTCCTCTGTGAGGTCTCTTGGACGTTCACCTTCTCCAGGCTGTTGTGCATAGCCGCCACTCCTGCTTGAGCTCGCAGCTTCTGCTTGTTGTTCTCGTTGCACAGCCCGATGAACTCCATGTCGTTCTGCATGAATGGCCCTTTGCAGAGCTTCTGCACGTTGTTTCGGTTGAGCTTGTCCAGCACGGATCGTAGGTCGTACTGGTTGCTGTCTCATCGGCTCTTCCTCAAACTGCTCAATTGGATCCGATGCGTCCTGCTGTGGTCTGAACGCTCTGATAGCCGGCATCTCATCTTGATGCTTTTTCCATGGCATTCCCATTGTCCACACGCACTGATTGCACCTTTCCAGTCTCATGCATTGATTGCGCCCTTCCAGTCTCATGCACTGATTGCGCACCTGTCGAACCATCCAAGTCGAACACATGCAGTGATTGCGCCTGCCGACCTCCTGGTGGTGGCATTGACGTCATCACCCCATCGCTAACACTTGGTCGCGCCCGATCCGTGGATTGACATCCAGGGACATCTACTACTCCCCCCATCCCGGAAAGTCTTATTGGGTGACCTTGGTCTTGTTCCCTTTNTCGCGCCCGATCCGTGGATTGACATCCAGGGACATCTACTACTCCCCCCATCCCGGAAAGTCTTATTGGGTGACCTTGGTCTTGTTCCCTTTTGGGTGGCTGTGCCTCTTCAGCCTTTTTGGGGGTTGCTCCATCATCTTTTTGGGATTTTATTGGAGTCTTGTTGAGGTCTTGTTGGCCTGTGGCTCTTGTTCCATCCGTCCTACCCTGTTCTTGTTGGCCCAGTGGCTCTTTTTCATTTCTTGATCCCTCCATGGATCTTTTTGACACAAGGGCAACTGCAATCAGCAGCAATACCCCAGATCTCACCTGACCCTTCTGCAGTAGAGATGCACCCCATAGTGCAAGCGCTTGGAGAGCTCTTCGATCAAAGTTACTCCATTCACTCCCCCCAAGCTGACTTTCAGCTTGCCGCAAAAGTGCCTCTCGATCGGGATAGGTCTCCACAATCTGGATTGCCCTGTCAATGTCATGAGCCTGGACATTCTCAGGGAGGATCGGCAAGTCATTCGCTGTCACCTCAAACTTGTCCAGAATGGTGTCATTCACAGAAGCCTCAGACTCGTCAACGACCTTGGCATTCGTTAAAGCGTCCTGCTCCGCAAAAGCCTTGGTGTTCTCAGCAGTTGCAAACTCCTCAAGGACCTTGACATTCTTGACCGCGGTGTGGAAGTCCATGTCTGTAATGCTCATCTTGTCCTTTCCAAGGACTCCCAAACGGTTTCGAAAATTGTTGAATGCCACGCCCATCAAAACTTTTGTAAGACCATCTGCAACCAAAAACATACCAGGTAAATGCTTCGGAACTGCTTCACGGAGTCCATAAGCCCTGATGCGGAGATGTCTGGTTCTCCACGGACCGCTTTCACTGCTTGTCGCACTCAGCGCTGCTTTGTTGTCTCCATGAAGGATCTTGCAGTCAATTGGCATCTGAAAACATTCCATCAAGGCGCTGAGGCTCTCACCTGCTTGGAACCCAGAAGTGTACCCGGTGAGCTCCGCTTCGGCTGTGCTGAGCGACACATAGGGCTGTCTCGAAGAATCCCATAGCAGCGTCTTCCCCATCCATTGGCTTGTCACACCTTGTATGGACCGATAGTCCTCATGTGGTGGTGCGTAGGAGATGTCCGTGTACATGAAGAGCTTGTTGGTGGAAGGCCTCTGCTGGTGTCCCTCCTCGAACTTCATGATGTCGCATGGTTGATAGCTAAGACCATCTTCCATAGTGTTGTGCAGATACTTCATGATGTGGTCGGCCAGTCGAAGCACGTATTGAGGTCGTTTGTGAGCTAACCGCCCCAAGACCCCAACAGCGTATGTGAGATCTGGTCTTGTTCGTGTCGATATCCATAGGAGTTCACCGACCAGTCCCTGGGCTTTGCGTAGACTCACCACATCTGGCTGCTCTTCTCCCTCCTCCAGCTTCGGAAGAGGGCTCATCTCCATGCCAACCACATTGTGTTTTTTGACAAGTTCCTTGGTGTATCCTTTTTGGCTCAGAAAAATTCCTCTTTGGTATCTCTCCAGCTCCATTCCGCAGAACCGCACCACCTTGTCCTCGATGGTCTCCAGTTCCGAGCACTGCCATGTCTGAGAAATTTTTCCAGCTGTCGACTTCACCAAGTCCATAGGTCCCACGAGCAGCATGTCGTCCACGTACACCAAGATGTGTCCTTCGGCATGGTCGCTTCCCTGCTGGCAGATATTCCACACATGGCGCTCTGCGCTCTCCTTGAGGTAGTACTGTTTCTGACCATCCTTCCAGGTCATCTTGCGCAACTCACCATCACGGTGCTCTCCCCAGTCACCAGGAGATTCAATCAAGCCATATAGCGCCTGCTTGATGATCCACTTCTCCTGCGGGCCCACAAGGTTCATCGCACGTAGCAATGGTGGTGGTTCCCCCACAGTGACACGGGTGAGTTGAGTTCTTCGAGGTGCTTGCAAAAATGCAGCTTTCACATCTACCGCTCCGAGCGTCCATCCATTTTCAACAGCCTTTGCAGCTGCCACTCGAATGCCCACAGCGTCGCATCCGCTGGCTGCATTTGCCAGTTCCTCGTTCTCCCTTTCCATGGCATAGTTGCCGCAGACTACCACTCTTCCCTTCTTCTTGGCAGGTGGCTTGAGTGTTGCAATTGCCTTCATCGGCAAACATTCCACCTCCTTATCGCCCTTAAGAAGCTCCTGGAACTGTTCCTCATTGATTGCCTCCACGGCCTTCTTCTTCAGGTTATTGACCTCCTCCTCAAAGACCGGTTTCCAATCCTCCAAGTTCCTTCGAACTTCATCCATGGCCACAAGTCGTGTTTGCAACACTTCCTGCTCCGGTTCAACCTCCAACTTTCTCAGCTTGGCCATCTGCACCAGGTTCTCCTCCATCGCATTGAGCTCCTCTTTGAGGTTCATCGCCAACTCCACTTCCTGTGGGCTCACACTGTTGTCCTCGATGCCGATCACCACATCTCGAACCCACCTGTTGAGCTCCCTATGCTGGCTGACCATCATACGCTCAATTGCGTCTTCCTGCAGAACCTGTCGATGATCCTCATTGTCCTGAAGCTGTTCTTGGTTGTCACCTGTTGCCTCAATCTTGAAGAGTCTCGGGTGATGAGGTCTGTGTTCAGGGCCTTTGCCATGTAGTCGCCAACCCTTAGGCTTGCTGGGCTGCTCGATTTCCAAAGCTGGTCGTCCTTCATCCACTTCCTCCAACACCGCATTGATCTCCAGGTGAGGGTACAGTGACATCCTTTCTTGGTGATGTCAATCCTCCTCGGTGGATCCTGCTTGTTGTCATCCTCATCATTGAAGATTCCTTCTTGAGGTCCATCTTGAGGTTGGTCTCGAAGTTGTCCATCACCGTCTTGATCTTGATCAGGTTGAACTTGTCCTTGATGTTGGTCTTGTCCAGGATGTTGGTCTTGTCCAGAACGTCGTTGAACTTGATCTCCATGTCCTTCATCGTCAAAATCATCATCATTGATTTGTGGTTGGTCACCAAGTCCACCATCTCCAATCTCCCCCCGTGGTGCATCACCACGCTCATCTTGCAAGGCAGATTGGTCCGCAAAGACCTTGACCACTGTCGATCTGAAGAACTTGCCAGTCTCGTCGCTCTGAACATAGTACCCCAATGAAGTCGTTGCCATATCTGCGGCAGGACCCCACAACCTGACTTTTTGCATGGGAAACTTCAAAGTGTCATCACGCTTCTGCCATAATTTCTGTTTCACCATTGCCTTCATCCCAAACGGAAGAAGTTCTGGGGTTGTGACTCCAAGGGATTGCAGTTGTCGCCGTAGTCGTTGTTCAGCAACATGTNCATCCCAAACGGAAGAAGTTCTGGGGTTGTGACTCCAAGGGATTGCAGTTGTCGCCGTAGTCGTTGTTCAGCAACATGTCGAAGTGCAAGAGGCCAGAACGCGATTGGAGCCTTCGATGCAGTCAGCACCGTCCTCATTCGTTGTTTCAGCTCCCTGATCTCCCTCTCGACTCGAGCATTTCCTTGGGGTTCACTACCAGAGCTCATTGTGTGGTAGAAGTCATGATCTCTGATCCACTTTTGGAATCCTCTGCCAACAAACTCCTTGGCACGATCTGTGTGGATCCTTTGAACTGGAAGTCCCATTGCCTTTGTCCGCACAAACACCTTGGACACGGCCTGCAGGAGATCGTCATTGTGACGGGACTTGAGGGGAACCGCAAACGTTAGGTTTTTGACATTCTGCGCCTTGCGGTCTTCCAAGAAGTTTCTCCATTTTTGTTCACAGACTTCTTGCTGCTTGATCTCTGCCTCGGTCAGCTCCGTCTCAGGTTCCTCAGCTTCTTCAGGAAGTTGAACAAGTTCGGCATCATCAGGTAGCGCCTCCGGGTCCTCAGCCATGAAGTCATCCTCAGGGTCTCGTCCTCGTTGATGTGGAAGGTGTAGTCCCGCCAAACCTTGAGGAAGAGGTGCTCCATGCTTGTCGATCGGAACCGTGTAGGTTGCCACAAGTCCATACCTTGGTCCTTTCAACTCCTGATCCTTCCCTTGTGAAAAGGGTCCCATGATGTCCAATGACAAACAGAAGGACATAGGGCACTTCAACCTCTTCCGGTATCTATCAGCTCCTGCAGCTCGAAGACAAACTTCACAGTCCCTCCGGAAGGGCAAGTGATCTGCTCTGAAGTGCTCTTTCCACTCCAGGATCTCCTTCTGCTCCTTTGCAGTCAAGCTCTTGACCATTGGTGTCTGTGCCAATCTGTTGATTGCGACAATCAGCAANCTCCTTTGCAGTCAAGCTCTTGACCATTGGTGTCTGTGCCAATCTGTTGATTGCGACAATCAGCAACTGCTTCAAGCCAGGTGCCCACGTGGCCAACTCCTTTGAGAATTGCACTCGTTCTTGAACATCTTCTGGCCACTGTTTCACCTGCTTCATTGGGTCCATCTTCATGCCGTCCACAGCGATGATCTCCTCGATGTCGGTGAGAAGTGCTGTAGGCTTCTTTGTGGGATGACCCATTGCACCTTGTTCAACTCGAGCTTCATGAAGTTGATACTGCTTGACCANTCTCCTCGATGTCGGTGAGAAGTGCTGTAGGCTTCTTTGTGGGATGACCCATTGCACCTTGTTCAACTCGAGCTTCATGAAGTTGATACTGCTTGACCAACTCCGCCGTCTCACTCCATCGCAAGTAGGTCGGGTAGCCATAACCTCCATGAAGTTGTTCATCATCACGTTCCAACACTTCCAAGGGATCCTGCGGCTGCTCGATGAGCAATGTTGCACTCGGTTTGGCCTTCTTGGTGAGGTGCATGAGGCGCAACATTCGAAGCCACAAGATGCTGTCATTGTCTACCACAGCTTGTTCGCCTTGAGTGTTGGTTGGTAGACCAAACCTCCATTGGTTGTAGCGTCCACGGACTGGTCGAGGTCCACCATCCTTGGCATGTCTGAATCTGCACATGCTCACGGTCCGGCATGGAGGGCCAGCTATCACCTGGTCTATGCGACCTCGTTTTGCAAGGTCCTCCAAGTAGCTCATCACGTCATTGTCCCGCATGTTGGCACCTTTCTTGAGCTCAACTTGGATCACCTCCACACCATTTCCTTGCCGTTCCAACTGTTTCCAAGTCTTCTCATCATCCCCA
>BGPT01001881.1:60684-65684 GCA_003297045.1 Symbiodinium sp. clade C Y103
TGACTTTCTTCATGGCTGAGCTCTTCACATCTTGGCTCTTCTCACCTCTGCTTTTCAACTGTCCATATTGTCGGAAGTTTCGCTTCTAAACTTCCTTCGACCATCATATATATATATATATATAAATGTTTGTATGTATAGATATGTACATACATTAATAGATAAATTATATATATATGTGTATGTATAAATATGTATATATATGAATAACTATAAATTAGATATATGATATAGATATGTAGAGATAGATATACCCATTTCAGTACGATTCAATTTCCCGCACTTTTGCATAATCTCTGTGTTCTTGACGGGCCAGGGTGGTCCTCCAATGGCTGATCTCATCCCTAGGTGTTGACTGCCAGCTTTGTGGGGGACATCCAAGTCCAGGAAGTGAGTGATGCTGAGCAGCCCAAAGGAATGCGGCAAAAACGTCGGGCAGCTGCTGGTTTGGGAAGAGAAGGCATTCCATTTAATCCTGGTTGGTTAAGAACGGGATTCTCCTATTGGATTATGACAATCCCCAATATATTGGGTAGTGTAGTCGGTGTAATCCCCAACTAATCATCAACCAACCGGGGTTGTGAACCCTGCTCAAATGAGAATCCTCTTTTCATGACAGGACCGAGAGTTGCTTGCAGACAGCGTGCTCAAGGTCTCCACTTTGGTGGATCACCAGCTGTTTGCCACCGTGAAAACTGCAGGTTTATCAGGTTTCCAGAGGAACCATGCGATAAGTAACTTCAATCATCCATATTTAACATCTGGTTTTAGAATGTTGGCATGGCCCTTTTGGATGGATTCTTGTGCTACTCGTGGCAACTTCAGATGTTTCCCGTTTCCCCTGTCATCTTCCAATCCGACAGGCTGCCTGGGTCAATTGCCGAGCTCCCTTGCTGGCCCGCTACGACATGGTGAAAACACTCAGTCCGGAGGAAGGGGCCAGTCACCAGGGGATCCAGGGGAAAAGTGCGAAAAAACAAATACTGATGTTTAGTGGGGTTTCATTGGATTTTAAGTAGAAATACTGGAGGTTATAGAACCACTACTTGGTGAGAATCCATCCAGTTTCTTACTGCCATGAGTTGTAATTATCAATCCACTTTGAGAAGTGAATCCGGCAAGAGCCGGGAAGGTATAGTATGTTTATAGTGCCAGAATCCACAGCTTTGCAGCTTCCAGCCGTCCTTCACAACGCCGCAGCTCCGACTGAGGTGGACAGCACTCCGCCCGAATGGATCCAAGCCTATGAGGACGGGGGTGGCATCATCCGGTCGTCATGGGATGGACCATGACTTAGTAACAAGCATGGTGACGACTGGGGATTCCCCATGACTTGTAAGTTATCTATCCTTAGCTGAAGATCATATGATGCGAATTATAATCCCCCAAATCACAAGAAAGTGATTGATCTGTTCTATTTTCGTCATGGTTTGTGGGTCTTGAGGTGGCCCGAGTTTCAGAAACATCCATGTGACTTATTAATGTGTCGCAAATAAGGGGATAGCCCAAAACTGCAAGTCTTATAAGGAACACACATTTCAACAATTTTCTAGACTATGGGATTTCGGGTTCCATTTGTTCCATATCTTAAAAACAACCCCTAACAAGAATCCTCCAACTTTCCACGGGACCCCGGATTTGTCATCGCAGGAATCCCAGCGCAAGCTGCCAGTCTCAGCAGTGGATGCGGCCGAAGCGAGATTGATCCAGCAGGGGACACCAGTTGGGTTATCAGGTGACCAGTTTGGGGCGGCCCAGAGGTAGATTTTGTGTTTTTTTTTCGATGATTGAAGGTCCATCACGGGATCCATTTGAGGTCCGTAAAGTTGGGTCAACAAAACCAAGATCCGGATTTTGAATCCGCATTCTCATTGTATAGTCATTTTGGGATCCCAAACTATACGTCAAATATACCTAAGTGACCATCGAGCTGAGCCCATGTGGTACATGTTGGACAGTGATGGACAGTGTTTCTGTGACATTGGCATCCCCATCAAGCACATTTTTCCAAATCCATCCAAATCGTATTTCCTCTAAGTTACTCTAGGATTCTTTGGGATCTTCCGTGATTCTATTTTCTATACTATATATGTTGTTTTAGCATAGTTGCAGTCTGCAGTATACAACATATGAAGATATTGGTTGGAGGTCAACAACATGCCATCCCTAGCCTCCCGCTCCATATATCCACAGCTCACCCCGCACCGTTTGTTGTTCAGGTTCGGATACCAACCCGATGCCTGATTCACATAGAGGCCCCCCCTCAGCCGCCAAACTGGCCCTGTGGGGGACATAGCCAATGAACAAACTGTGCGACGTTTAGTCCTCACGTCGAGATCAGATCTCGTTTGGGTAAAACAACGCCAGCATGTATACTGTACTGTATATACATATAAACATACACATTATGAATGCACATACTGTATGTATTATCGTACATACATATCTATCTATCTACCTATCTATCTATCTATCGATCTATCTATCAATCTATCAATCTATCAATCAATCTATCAATCAATCAATCAATCAATCAATCTATCTATCTATCTATCTATCTATACATATATACATATATACATATATACATATATACATATATACATATATACATATATACATATATACATATATACATATATACATATATACATATACAGATTCTATTGAAGAGATCCAAAAATATCCAGAGATGTCTGGAGATATGATCCAGAGATCCTGAAGTTCTCAGATTTTGTTGGCTGAAGACAGCCGTCCTTTGATCTGATCTTGAATTTGCGCAGATATTGGTGCTTCACTGGGCCAGTCTACAGCTTCTTGCACTTCTTGCGTGTTGGTTTGCCACAAGACCAACATCTTAAATGACTATTTCAACGAAGTCCAAAAGTCGACAACCATCCGATGCTGAAATGCTTTTCACAAGCCAGTGGTGTGACTTCCAATTATTTTCCAGAACAGAAGAATTCCACAGATGGATCTCACATGAAGTGATACGATGGGCATGTATTTGTTTCGTGTCCCATTTAAGCCTGATGAGCCCAGCATTTTGGAGTTTGTTACTCTTTTACTGATTTTACTGAAACATGTTGGCCAGTCTACCCCAAGTTATGGAATTTAACAGGGGGAAATGAGCACACAAAACATGGACCCGTTGGATTCCCAGACATCTTGCTGGTGGTACGTCCCATTACATCTCCATCATCACCATATCCTCAAGCGGTATTTTGCTGAGATCCTCTGTTGGATTCCCAAAATGCCCAAAATTGAATGATGGGAACACTTACAGAAACCCCCCTGAACATTTTGCCAAAAGCAAGCCAGTTGCCGCTGAACATTTTCTCAAGGGCCCAGTGATTGCCGCCATTGCATGGAGCGAGCAAACCGCCGCGAAGCTCCTGAGACATGTTGCAGAAAGCGGAAGATGTCTGCAGCTGCTAAGATCAGCAAGATCCGCTATGACAACGTGGACCATTGGGGAACCCAAATCTTGGATCATACAAGACCACCCACAGGTGTCACCTTTGCCTGCTTATCTTGGATCTCTACAAAGTTATAGTTACAATGGTTGCCAGGGAGATCACTGGAAAATCAAAGGAAGTGCCTGGCTTTGGGATAAGAAAGTATATAGATAAAATGCCCATTTTCTCAATCAGATGTCTTGCAGCTGGAGGACTTCTGCCAGTCGCACGAACGTCTCAGGCAATTCGTCGCGCAGTTCTTTCCCCACTGGTTGATAACTATCTGTTCTCATCATGTACACACCTCTGCCAGCATCAAATATTGAAAGTTGGTTTTCCATGGTTTTCCCATTTTTCACAACCATGAAATGGTCACAGAGGCCTCTCTTGTACTTTTTTTTCAAAGTTTCAAGAACTTGCGTGAGTAAACGATAGTCGTATGTGAGGACGAGCCGCATGGGGGACTTGGTAAAATATCGCAGGTGCTTTTTGAAACGCGTTGTCGCTTCAGAGGTGCTAATGCACAATATAGGTATGAAATACCCTCCAGCAAATGAACATACGGAAAGGCTACCATGAATGTATATAGATCAATTGAGAAAGCATGGTTTTGCATGCATGTCCATATCTATATAGTTTATTGGAGGGTGAGTGCCCCAAAGATGTTCCCATTTGCCGGCAAGGAACTTGAAAGACATTCCATAGACCTGACATTTGCTCCAGGAACAGGAAAGTACGGATTGCATCAATTGATTGCAATGCTTTATGGAAAACTCATCGCACATGGACAACTCACCCCCTCAAGTGACCTCGACCGCAGCCCGTTGAACTCCGTTGCATGTTGAAGGTCGCTGCATTTGAAGACTTGAATACCCAAATGCTTGGGGAGTCATTGATTGGACAGCACCAGCATAGTATCGTTGTTGTAACCACAATATCATGACCTGAATGTGGACTGCAGACTTGGAGGTTCGGAGTCTTGTATTCAGACACTGGCGCAGATGCAGCTTTGAGTCCCATGGGCCTGCGTTAGATGCCACTGCGTGACAACATGTGACAAGTCGCATCTATACTAAGGTGGGTCCCCTAATTATATTATATAGTTGGTTTATAATCCCATGAAAGTGTGTGTAATTAGTTGTATTCCCCACACACCCAAAGGTTCGCCAAGTTACAATCCACCTTTTGTACGAAACCAGCTTGAGAAACTGCGACCCGACTTCTCCAATGGTGTGGTTGGTCCGTTGAAGTGTCGCCTCCTCGGACTCCGAGGGGACTGGGTTGCCCTCGTCGATATCACCAGGGGATGAGAATCGAAACATCATACACCAGAGGGCAACCCAACAGACAAGGAGATGATGTGAGTCATCATTATATAGAATCGAATCTCATTGTGTAGATAATCAGGTAATTAGACTTGATATATCTTGATATCATCATCAACTACAGACATCATACTTGCACAAGGAGACTCACTTTCACCGAAACAGTAGAAGGGGATGACAGGTTTGATTTTTCCGCACTGCTCGATTTTCTGCTTTT
>BGPT01001881.1:70684-78884 GCA_003297045.1 Symbiodinium sp. clade C Y103
GGTCAAGACCTATGACATTCCCATTTGACTCGGGGAATCAATATCCATGAGCCAGCTATATAGGGTAGAGTACCAGAATTTTGACTCACAGCCATATGGGAAATCACAACAACTGTGTGCTCCACTGGGCTCCTCCGCGCTTGAGAGGCTTTCTGAACGTGCGCTCAAGAATAGCCCCTTCCCCCTGAATAATAAAGCCTATGGGTAGTTTTGATTATTAGGGGATATCTAGATGTATTTAGTATTACGGTGAGAAGCTTCCCCCTAATACTAAATGAAACACATCTTCCTAGGAAGAAGGGATTAGACATGACAAGAAAAAATGCAATCAATCGGTCAGCAGGAAGACTTTGCAACCCGCAAAGCAATTTAACTGACCCAAACTTGTTACCCTTCCAAAGCATGCGAAGATCTTGGCGATTTCACTCCCGTTCTGGAGGGGAAGATTTCTAGCCCTGCAGCAATACCACTGGTTGGTGGTTTCATATAGCGAACAAATTCCAGAATCTGAAGGGGATTGATGATTTGGCAGGTGGTTGGTTTCAGCCTGGTTTCATATTTACTGATTCCCAAAGAACCATTAAGAATCCCCATACTTCAAGCGTTTTCCCGCATTTTGCCATCATTTTTCAACCTTTTTCCAGGGTTGCTCCAACCCAAGTATTAGGCAAGATTATAGCCACAAGGCTGGAAATGGGTCAATTTGATGTTGCCTCTTTATCGTACCATTTCCCATCCATGGCGCGGCGCCGCCGAGGTCTATCGGGGCTCCTGGCAGAATAACTGCGCCCATGGCCTGGGGACGTTCGTGCACACCGATGGGGACATCTACAGGCGAGGAAAGGATCAAAGGAAAATGTGGCCAGGGAAATTGCAAAACTGTATGCTGGAGGATTGTGGTTTCGAAATCTTTCAAATATATATACCATATATATATATATATGATGCATTGTATATAATCTTTGATGCTCAACCCTAGGATGATCCCAATTGACGTTCACTTAAATATACTTTTAAGACGGGGTGGCGAAGACCCATCAACCTGTGGATCAGTGGTTTGTGGGGCAGGTGGGTTTGAAATTGTTGGGATGTGTAGTTCTTTTCCACCAACCCTGGGATGATGTCTACCTGACAAGAACTGAGTAATATTGTTGCGATGAATGGCTCAGTCGGCTAGAAAAGTTGTGCAAAAGTCCGTATGCTCTCCCCATCCATGTGCGCGTCGTTGAAATGTCGTTGAAATCCTTTTGCATCACTGTCTCCGTAATGTGATTTTGGTGAAGAGAGCACTTTTTTCGTACATCCCCTATATCCGAGGCCTTTGACATGGGATTATCAAACTCTTACCAGCAAACTCTGAAGGTTCTCAAATATTCAGTTTTGTCTTTGTTGTCATTCTTAGTCGTCTTTTTTGGAAGATCTTCAGACTCTTGGCACGGGGTTCCACAAAAATCGCGTCGCCAGTGGTGAGTGGCAGAAGAATGTAGCGCACGGCTTGGGGAACTACGTGCATCATGCCAAGGGTCAGGTGTGGCACTTGGCTGATATCTATACCCGATATGTTTTCGTTGCGAAGTGTGTAGCACCCCAAACATGTAGAAACTGTAATTGCTGTTTGTGGGGCAGGATGGGGCACTCGCGTGGGGACACGGAGATTCCTACCTAATGCCGACTAGTGCCTCCAAAGTATGCCAACAGAAAGGTGTTTCCCAATTTGCACATTTTTCCCCAAACAGTGTGTCCACACTGAGGGGTTCTCACGGTAATAGCAAAGGCCCGGTGTGGTCAAGGTGGGTGATTTGGGTTGCGGCCTGGGGCGCGGCATTTTCCTCTAAATTCTCGTAAAAAAGTTCGCATCCGATGTGTCCATGTGTGTTTCGACTGCGCAGGCTCGCATGGATTTGCGCCGCGATGGTGTCCTTTTCAAAAGGTGTCGTTTTACCAGCGTGCCGTGCTCGTTTTTTGAGCCATGTCCATTTCGTGTGGCAGGCGTGGGACATCCGGACATTTGGAGGTCTGAAACGTCGTTTTGTGTAGCAGGCGCCGGACATCAGACACTTTGTCATCCGCGTGGCAGGCGTAGGACATTCTGCACGTTGCTAAAACGTTGGCAGGCGTGGGTCAAAATGAAAGGTGCTTTCGGAGGTCATTTTTCGTGGCAGGCGCAGTATCTGGTGAACTTGGACGATGTTTTCAAAGGGTCGAAAGTCGCGTTTTGTGAAATTGTCGTCGGTTTCGAATTTGGACATGATGATGATTTCGCGTGGCAGGCGCAGTACTTCGATGTCCTCGGGCTCATTTTTCGTGGTAGTTGGGGCATGACTTCGTGGACCTCGACAAAAAAGTGGCTGAGACCCAGGTAAAACGTCTTTTTTGACATTTTCAATGTTCATTTTTTGTGGTGCGCGCAATGTTTTGTGAAAATCCAAAATGTGCTCGCGCAACCCTCTCGTCGCCTTGTGCGCGTCGGATCGCTCTCGCTGCGGCGCGGTGCAAATTTTGCAACTTCAGATGCAACCTTTTCGCACGAAATGGAGGTCGAATGTGAAAAACTGGTGTAAAATTGCGATTTCGCAACTTCAGATGCAACCCCTTCGCATGAAATTTAGGTGGAATGTCAAAAACTGGTGTAAAATTGCGACTTCGCAACTTCAGATACACTTTCTATGTGGAAAGACTTCTGTGTGTAAAAGCTTCTGTGCAGAGATCTTGCCACAGAGACCTCTTGTATAGAGATCTTGCGCAGGGAGGTCTTATAGAGATCTTGTACAGAGACCTTGCCAGGAGACTTCTTGTAGAGATCTTGTCCAGAGACTTTGCATAGAGATCTGTTGGGGTCTTGCCAAGAGAGCCCTTATAGAGAGCTTGCGCAGAGATCTCCGGAAGAGATCTTGCCAAGAGACCTCTTATAGGGAGCTTGTACAGAGAGGTTCCCAAGAGGTCCCTTACAGAGATCTTGCCAAGAGATCTCCTATCGACAGCTTCNTCTTGCCAAGAGACCTCTTATAGGGAGCTTGTACAGAGAGGTTCCCAAGAGGTCCCTTACAGAGATCTTGCCAAGAGATCTCCTATCGACAGCTTCTACAAAGATCTCATGAAGAGATCTTGCCGAAAGATCTCTTAGAGAGATCTTACAAAGAGATCTTGCCAGGACACCTCTTGTGAAGATCTTGCGCAGAGACATTGCGTTGAGATCTGTTGCAGACATCTTGCCAAGAGGTCTCTTACAGAGATCTNAGAGATCTTGCCAGGACACCTCTTGTGAAGATCTTGCGCAGAGACATTGCGTTGAGATCTGTTGCAGACATCTTGCCAAGAGGTCTCTTACAGAGATCTCGCCAACAAAGCTCTTATAGAGAGCTTGTACAGAGATCTTGCCAAGAGACCTCCTACAGAGAGCTTGTACAGAGATCTTGCCAAGAGATCTCTTACAGAGATCTTGTACAAAGATCTTGCCAAGAGACCTCTTACAGAGATCTTCTACAGGGATCTTGCCAAGAAGTCCCTTGCATAGATCTTGCCAAGAGAGCTACTATAGAGAGCTTCTACAGAGATCTCATAAAGAGATCGTGCCAAGAGACCTCCTNGCCAAGAGAGCTACTATAGAGAGCTTCTACAGAGATCTCATAAAGAGATCGTGCCAAGAGACCTCCTATAGAGATCCTGTACAGAGGTCTTGCCAAGACACCTCCTCTTTCGGAGATCTTGCACCGAGACATTACATAGATATCTATTGCAGAGATCTTGCCAAGAGGTCTCTTGCATAGATCTTCCCAAGAGAGCTTCTACAGAGATCTCATACAGAGATCTTGCCAAGAGACCTCTTACNCAAGAGGTCTCTTGCATAGATCTTCCCAAGAGAGCTTCTACAGAGATCTCATACAGAGATCTTGCCAAGAGACCTCTTACAGAGATCTTGTAAAGAGATTTTGCCAGGACCCCATCACCATCCTCCACCTCATCTTCCGCATTATCATCCTCATCTCCAACATCATCATACTCCACCGCATCATCCTCAACATAATCCTCCTTCACCTCATCATTCTCAGCATCATCGTCCGCAACATTATCATCTTCATCTTCATCATCATCATCATCATCCTCATCCTCACCCTCATCCTCAACATTATCATGCATTGTCATACATTATCAGAATCATACATTATCATGCATTACCCACACACCCCCACTGTTTGGGGTCTCTTGCCGGGATATATATATATATATGTTTTTTTTAAATTTAGCTTTTATATATATATATATAAAATATTTTATTGCATTTTACTAAAATATACTAAACTACATTATATTAAATCATATTATACTATAGTTTAAAGTTTAAAATATCATATTTTATTTTATTTTATTATAGTTTAAAATATTACATTATTCATTTTTATATTATATTGTTTTTTATATTTTATTGTATTGTGTTATATTTTATTGTATTGTGTTATATTAAATTATATTGTATTATATTATATTTGGTTATATTTTATTATATTATATCATATAATATTATATTCTTTCTTATTGTATTCTATTGTATTATATTTAAATGATATTATGTTATAATTTAACATATTATATTTATATTTATATTATATTATATTATATTATATTATTTAATATTATATTATATTTTTTATATTGTATTATATTACACTATATTATATTATATTATATTATACTATATTATATTATATTATATTATATTATTTTCTATTATATGATATTATATTAAATTATATCATATTATATTTTACTATATAACATTATACTATATTGTATTATCTTACATTGTATTTTATTATAGTATATTGTATTATTTTCTTTCTTATTGTATTCTTTCATATTTTGTTTTTTAAATCATATTATGTTTTAGTTTAACATATTAAACTATATTATGTTGTATTATAATATATTATATCATATCATATCATATTTTATTATATTATAATATATTATATTATATTATATCATATTTTATTATATTATAATATATTATATTATATTATATCATTTTCTTTCTTATTGTATTCTTTCATATTTTATTATATTAAATCATATTATGTTATAGTTTAACATATTGTATTCTATAATCTTATTTGATATGATATTTTATTGTATTATATTGTATTATATCATATGATATTATATTGTATTCTAATTTGTCATACTGTCTTATTTGAATAATACTGTTTTATATATTCATTTACTGTATATACATATTTCAAGCCTCTTAAGCAAATCCAAGGCGTGGAAGCAGCAAGAAGGCCAAATCATACATGATCACCAAAGACTCCATCAAGGATGCACACTTTGCGGTCGTGAAGTACAGTGCAACCACTGGGAGGTACCAAAATTCCCAGGATGACAAGTCCATGCCCCGGATGTACCATGACATCCCCGATGATGGCCCACTCCCTGACCCAAATGCTGGTGGGAGTGGGGAGGATCCCAATGCAACCTGGTGGCCGGTGATCATCCACGAGGACTCTGTGGATGCAAGCCGGAGTCACTTCTTGGACCACATCCACAGAGTCCCCGTTCATCTGCAGGATGATCACCGGCCACCACGTGGCATTGGGCTTGGACGATGCAGATAGTATGCACAGCGTAGTCTCCAATCATCCGCTGTCCATGGCAAGGGGTGCATGCGCGCATTTCAAAGGCTTCCTGTATATACTACATATATATATATGAAGGTGTTCGTTACTTTAATACATTACAGTTACATCTTGGATCTAGATCACGTCAGCGTATACAAATATCACATTAGCTCATAATGTCTCGTAGTATATGTTACATGTTGGTATCCTCAATGCATCAGAGAGATTGAGTTTATTGGGATTTATATCATTCACTAGCATGAAAGAGAAAGTGCTCCCTTTTTGTTTTGGCAGCGCACCCCAGCTGGTACCCTGACTCTGTAGCGTGATGGCGTTTTCGCCGCGCCTTTGGATCATGGGAAAGGCCAGTTAGCCAGGGACAATGAATGGCCAGTCCAATTGGCAACGCCGGCTCCGCGAAGCAACTGAATACTGAATCAGGTTGAATTGGTAAAACGTTTTCTGACCCTTGTACAAGTAGCGAATGGATCACCTGATATCATATATGATATTGTATGATATCATCGTATGTAGCCTGCACGAATCCAAAATGTGTTCGAAACTTGTTTCACATCTTGGTAACCCGACTGTTGTGGTTGTGGTGCTTGCACCGGGCCAACATCAAAAGGCGCCAACACGCGTCTTGATCCTTTGAGTGGACATTGATGCACGACGGTACTCGTCCATAGTGGTCTTTACACACATCTGGAAACAATTTGTACATCTATTATATATAACTATATATCTCTCTGATTGTATTTCTTTTCAAGCTTCAGCTTCTAGACATAGACACATTCACTCACAGGAAGCTTTTGTCTCTTGTTTATATATTCTGTAGTCACTGTAGTCACGAGTCAAATCATATTGGAATTGTGCATCAGGTAGTAGATTTCTTAGGTACAGCTGATTTCTCAGGTACAGCTGGCGGGGCCTGCAGTTGTGCATCTAACCAATGCAACAGCGTGCCCCGGACCAATGGTATGCAGACCTAGTGCGCAGCACAGCAAGCTTCAAAACTTTTGAAGCTTGCTGTGCTGCGCACTAGGTCTGCATATCATTGGTCCGGGGCATGCTGTTGCATTGGTTGGATACTTCAAAAGTCTAGCTGTGGCCGTGTGTGCTTCTGTCGCAGCAAGGCATCTTCTGTCGCTTGAATGTGTATGTCCACTTGAGACATGTTTCCAGACCCTTTTCCTGTGCAGCAGGCCTTGGTGCTGGAGGAACAGATGACATACGCCTGGTTCTCAGTGTGCACTTGAAATAATGCTTTGTGGATGAGGGATCTCAAAAATATGCTGTGATAGTACTCTTGATTGTACTTCCACGGCAGTACCTACAAACTGTTCGAATGTTCAGAAATTATGCTACCCTACCTGTAGTATACTAAAGAGTAGGTAGGATAGTGACATCCTGGTAAACAATGTATATAACCTTGGGAAAGGGAATGTTTACATTCCTTCCTCGACTAGACCCTTACAGTACACTATGGCATATAAATTGTAAGCCTGGGTTTCAGTAGGTGACAAATTCCTCCCAAAATATGGAACTTGGAAGATCTGGAGGTGCTGCTCGGAAGTAAGACTGTCTCACTGTCTTAGGTGTACAGTAATATCTTCATGTACTGTCGTTTTTCGAAGGGTGCTGTGAAAGCGTTTCTGATATCACCTAGAATTATATTCATATTTCAGCATATTTCATCACCTAAATCAGACTATATCAGACAATACAATATGATATAATATCATACAGTAGTATATATATATATATAATGTATATATATAATATATATAATATATATATATAATATATATATATATATAATGTATATATAATATATATAATATATATAATATATAATATATATATTATATATATAATTTTATAATATATATATAATATATATAAAATATATACTATATATATATATATCTAATATATATAATATATATAAGATATATATAAGATATATATAATATATTATATATAATATATATATATATATAATATATATATATATATATATAATATAATATATATAATATATAATAAACAAATATATATATATATATGTAGTGCCATTTTTGCATCATATTTGGTGGTATCATATTATATCATATCTGTTTGTATCATTTGTATAATATCTTTCAGCATGTTTCAGTACAATCAGTGAAAGGTGCAGGGATACTGATGCAATCCGATTTTAAGCGATGGCGTTTTCGCCGCGCCTATGGATCATGGGGAAGGCCAGTTAGCCAGGGACAATGAATGGCCAGTCCCATTGGCAACGCTGGCTCCGCGAAGCAACTGAATGCTGAATCAGGTTGATTTGGTCGCACGTTTCCTGACCTTTGTACAAGTCGCGAATGGATCACCTGATATCATATTTGATATTGTATGATATCATCGTATGTAGCCTGCACGAATCCAAAATGTGTTCGAAACTTGTTTCACATCTTTGTAACCCGACTGTTGTGGTTGTGGTGCTTGCGCCGGGCCAACATCAAAAGGCGCCAACACGCGTCTTGATCCTTTGAGTGGACATTGATGCACGACGGTACTCGTCCATAGTGGTCTTTACACACATCTGG
>BGPT01001881.1:79219-92904 GCA_003297045.1 Symbiodinium sp. clade C Y103
GGTAGGATAGTGACATCCTGGTAAACAATGTATATAACCTTGGGAAAGGGAATGTTTACATTCCTTCCTCGACTAGACCCTTACAGTACACTATGGCATATATAATCTATGTAGTATGAAGAGTATGGTCTTAGTACTTTGGAATTATGTAACATCTCTGACATAAATTGTAAGCCTGGGTTTCAGTAGGTGACAAATTCCTCCCTAAATATGGAACTTGGAAGATCTGGAGGTGCTGCTCGGAAGTAAGAATGTCTCATTGTCGCAGGTGAACCCTCCAAAACAGCCCTTGTTCAGCTTCAGAATGAGCACCGCATATATTTTGGAATCCACTTTAGATAACATGTTTCGATTTTTTTGCTTCTGATTATATAATACAGTTGGAGTGCCACAGGGCAACACAATTCAGCTGCGTATATTTACATATGATTTTGATATGTACATCTTGTTTACATTCGCACCCATCAACACATGTTATGAAATAGATACACAGACACATGTTCACAAATTCGTACGCACATACCATGCAATTGCAATTGTCTGCCATGGCTCAGGCGCTATGACTTGGACTTGTGACCAACCTTGGTGGCCCGTATTGCCAGCAATATGCAACAAGTGCTGATCTCTGCAAGCAAGGCCTCAGTGGCTGGGATGGGCAAATTCCATCAACAGCGGGGCTATATGATGTTATATCGGCTATGGCTGCAAAGTTATATTCAAGGTATCTAAATCAAATTTCAATGTATTTGGGTCCGTGACAAGCCCACTAGGTAGGCCCCTTATCCTTTCTAAACATATTAGACCATTGCAGTACACTATAGTCATATATATATATATATATAAAAACTGTATTATATATATAGGGTGCAGTAAATTTGTAGAGTATAGTAGTGTAGAATAAAAGATATTTGACATAACATGTAAGCTAGGGTATCGGTAGGTGCCATATTCCTTGCCAAAGATGGGAAGCAGGAATGTCTCACTGTCCCATGCAAAGCCTCCAAAACAGCCCTTGTTCAGCTTCGGAAGGAACATTGACCGGTATAGTGGGATAGGATAGTTGGATCTTTTCAAAAATAATTGTAAGCTCTCTTTATTCCCCAAACAGTGTGTCCACACTGAAGGGTTCTTACGGTAGTAGTAAAGGCCGGTGCTTGATCACGGTGCTCCATCTGGGGCACGGCATTTTTCTTCTAAATTCTCGCATAAAGTTGCTCTTGTCGAAAGTGCATTTCGATTGCGCTGGGCCGCGCAAAGTCTGCACCCCGGTCTTGGGCCGCGGCATTTTTGCTGTAAATTCTCGCATAAAATGGCTCCTGTCTAATGTCCAAGTGCATTTCGAGCGCAGGCTCGCACAAAGTGTGGGTCCCGGTCTTGGGATCGGTCCTCCTCCTCCTCCACATCATCCTCCTCAACATCATCATTCTCAGCATTATCATCTTTCTCCCTGTTGACATCATCATCCTCAACATCATCATTTTCCACCTCATCGTCATCATCATCATCACCATCTTCATCATCATCATCATCAGCAGCAACATTATCATCATCATCATTATCATCATCATCATCATCATTATTAATCATCATCATCATCATCATCATCATCACCATCATCATTGTTAATCATCATCATCATCGTCATCATCATCATCATCATCATCATCACCCTCATCCTCAACATCGTCAAACATTATCCTCACACCCCCGCACTGCTTGGTGTTTCTTGCTGGGACAATAATCTTGAGATGTGCTCCTTGTTTTTTTGAACATTTGGCATATGGACAATTTTTGGGGAAAGGTGGAGATGACTGAACTTCTGAGATAGAGAAGGTCGTTGATGGGAGTGAAGAAATGGAGGGCAATTGCAGTGTTTGAATTTTTACCTGGATTTCAAAAAATGTTCAATGCCTCCACATTTTTGGCTTTATGGTTGGCTATTTTTCTGGACTCTTGAGGAATTGGGCTGGAAATTGCCGGAATTGTGCCGGACAATTCCGGAAAGATTCACATATGGTTTGTTTATTTCCCCACGTTCTTGTTCACCCTGAGAGCCAAAACAAAAGGAATGCTAGGACTGTTTTCATATTTAGGTCTTTCACTCCTTCACGCTCACTGTTCGCTTTACATTGATCGATTTTCAAAATGTAATTAAAAAACCATAAAGACCCTTTGATCCTTTTTGGAGACATGTTAGGACATGTTCCTTTCTTATCGCGTTTTTTAATTTTTTTGGCGGGAAACATCCTTGTTCCTTTTATTTTGCCACATTATGGTTCCAGGTACTGAAGTTTCCTGAAGGGGTCTTTGGGAAAGACCCGCCATAGCAAGTTTCTTACATTCACTACTAACTTGCACGGGCTGTCACCTCAGTTCTAGGTGTCCGATTGGAAAACTTGTCCTAATTTGGATCTAGTGACTCTACTGTACATGGTATTTGATGAAAAATCCCAAACTGCCCACGTCAGTGAAACCCAACCATCAGCTAGCTGCGGTTGGGTGCCACCCACTAAGGTCACCAGATACTCTGGCCAATGGCATCAAGACTTGCAACATGGTTTCGGCGTTGGGAAGCTCTGCCCATGCCGTGTTGTTTTGGCTTGGTTTGTGTTCACAAGACTGGGAACACATCAGATGGGACAAATTGGGGTATGGACCTGTGTTTTCTCCTGAAACATATTGAGGGGTCCATTTCAAGCAAATTCATGTCTAAACTGGCAAAACAAATCTAGGCCCAGGGATCATAAGCATTTGACGCACCCAAGAATAGATGCTTCTTACTGAAAACGACAAGCCCATTTGTTGTTCCCTCGCTCTTCAAATTTGTCTCATATCCAATTTTCCATGGTGAGATCCCTTCTGTGATCAAAATCCAAATTCTTGTCGGCAAAGTCCCCCTGGATTGTTGGTTTGTTGCCACGTGAACAGCACTTGCTGGGTTGAAAATGGACACATCCCCATGTCTAGTGTCTAGTGGGTAAAAACAGGGAAGTAAGTCATCAGTTTTTAGATCAATAGTTTTGTCCTTTGTAAATCATCAAGTCTCATTTTTTCATTGGCAAATCACATCATTTTCATGCAAATCATCAAATCATAAGTTTTCACTTACGTGGTAAACCCAATGCCATGAACCATCCCCAAGTCATCACCAGTTTCATGGGTAAATGGGTGCTATATGGTGCTATAAACCCCAAATGGGCCGAGGTCGAAAGCTGGGAGGAGGGTAGCTGCTTCGAGGGCGAATTCCGGGTGCCTTGTATATTTTTTGGCATCAGCGAGCTGTCCAAATAAAATGGGGATCTTTTCTTTCTGGGTAGGTTTTATGGTATATATACACTACATATACATATCTATATAGAGAAATATGTACTTTTATGGTATGTTTGTATTATATATATGTAGAAATATAGAAATATATGTATAACTATATCACCAACTGAATATGATTTTGACATTGTCTGAAAATGGGGGGTTTTACATGGTTTTACCATCCGAAATGGCAATTTTACTTGTGAAAATTCAGTTCTAAACCGCCGTAGTTCCCAACATGATGCAGGAGACTTCTATGATTTGGGTGTAAACACACTTGTTTTCTACGCATTTTTCCTTAGACCAATCCATTGATTGTTTCAGGTTAGTGAATCGACGTTAAGGCTAACATATGCGATCTTGGAGCTAGTGAAAAGCAACATGGTTGCCCTTTTTGATCCCAATCACTTTTTATTCTTGACAATGCTGGTCCCTAGCAATCTCTAGGGTTTGGATGGCCCATTTCGCCCAGGGAGGACAGAAGAATGGCGTCGGGGTGTACCGATGGGCCGACGGATCAATGTGCCTTGGCTGAAGGCGCCAAGGTCGGTCAAGGGTGCCTGTCCTCATGTGCCAAGGTTTTTAGGGTCTACATAAATTCTTCAAAATCTCTCCTGGATTCTGTTGAATGATTTAAGTGGAAAGTAGGGGTTTCAAATGTTGTCTGAAAACAGTTGTTGTATGTTGGACAAGTATGAAAGGCAGCAATTTTGTCACCATACATTGCTGGGTTTTTACGAGCAGTATTCCAAACCCATGGTTGATGATTACTTTGGCGATTATACTAGCCAACTCCAACCAAGATGAATTGGGGATAATCACAACCCATGAGGGAATATCTTACCCATTATACCAACCAATATATTGAATTACTGTATACTAACCATCATACTAACCTTATATAACCATCAATCCCCAACCCACGATTCTATGGTCCCGCCTGAGTGGTGGAATTCCTTCCAGGTACGAAGGCTGCTGGAGGCGCAATGCCATCCATGGTCCAGGGCACTACTTGGGACATGACCAGCGTGAGCTGCTTGACCTACCTAACGCAACGGCAACGGATGTGGGCCATGGGGGTTTCCCAAAATGGGGATACCCCCAGATCATCCAAAATTAGACCATTTTAGTATATTATTGTATTGAAACACATGGTTTTGGGGATCCATTTTAAGAAACACCGATATATATATATATATATAAAACCACCTAGTCATGGACAGACAAGTTGGAAAGCTGGGAATTATGTTACATCCTGGACAATTTTGTCATCTACTTGGGGGGGCGTGTATATATATATATATATAGGCACAGAATTCTATTGGGTTGACCAACATCAATTACTATAGCTGCATTGTCATCAACATCAATGATGTGTCGCCCATAATCATCGAGAGGCGAAGCTGAATCTATTTCGATTCTATGGAAGCTGTCAGATCACCTATTCGAACGAGGACCATGGCATCCACTAGCCGTGGCAGTTCTGTTCTCGAGGTTTATTTCCCCATGTTCCACCCCATTTTTTCCAAACCCCCCACCATTTTCTGAGGTATTTATCTCCAAGTTTTCCCAAGAAAAATATACAAAAAAGTCAGCATTTTCTGGAAGCCCAGGGCAGATCTGCAATTTTCCAACAAACAATCATCATTTTCTGGAAGTCTTAGCACTTTTGTCCCAGGTTCCGCGGTCTTTGGAAAAACTCCATGATCCACGGCTGTGGAATCTATACCTGGCCCGACGGACGCGCCTACGAAGGGCAGCACCTCAGTCTGGACTTCGGCTTTTTTTACAGAGATGGTGCTGAAGGGTTTGGTCAAAAACCATGGTTTATGGGGGAGATCATGATATAACTATGGTCAAAGATCCGAGTACTATCTGCAGATGTTGAAAACACCGGGTTTACAGAAGTTAATTTGTGATCTTTGGTTATTGTCTCCTGTTTATTCCTGTTTGGCTAGCTGAAGATCTGTGGATATTTGAAGAATCTGGGCAATTTCAATTTCAGGAACGGTTAGCTGTTTATTGGGCTGCAAGCCGCGCTTGGCAATCAGTGAATTTTCCTTGGAGCCGCTAGGTATGCCAATGACCGCAAGACTGGCTATGGTGTCTTCTCTTGGCCGGACTGCAGGAGGCCCGAAATGTCCTGGACGAAACGCCAAGGGAGTGGCGGAAGAATGTTCCAAAACCCTGAAGATCTCCACCATGCATTAGAAAAATACAGTATCTATTTGAGTTGGCAACCCTACAGTTGTCCCGTATTTTTCTCAAGTGTCCAAACTATTACGACCCACTTTGTATTGTTGTGGTGTAAATTTGGCATTGGGAATGATTAAGGGTGTGGGTTGAGCTTTGAGATCCAAAAAATGACAGCCATTCGTGGCTCCATTGGTACTTCCCTTGATTTGCTGTCGTAAATTGGCCACAAACCATCGCCAATCCGCCGCTTTATTTTTGTGTCAATCTGCCAACACAAGCCAATTCAACAGTGAAATAGCTGGATTTATGGGTGTGTCTGAAAATTGGGGACCTCTCAAATGGTAATGTCTACTGTAAATATGTCTAATGGACATATAGAATAAACCATTGGATATTGGGGTACCCAATTTTAAGAGACACCCATATTAACAGTTCGTAACAGTTCAATAGCTGGACTATTTACCCCCCAACTGGCCCAACTGGTGGTTTACGGCTGTGGCTTTACCTCGCCGCAGGTACGAGGGCTTCTGGCACAACGGCAAACAGCACGGCGAGGGGCGCTACCATCACCTGGACCGGTGGGTTGCGATTGCTGGACCCCCAAACTGGAGGATCTAACATGGATCTACCATAGATTTAAGGCAGGTCTCAATAGGAAAAGTATATGGAACATATAAGAATATGGAACATCTATGGAAAAGATACCGAGGTGTTCATTTGCTGGAAGCGAGAGGATTGGCATTTTCAGACCAACTGCATAGATTTCAGAGGAAAGGCAAGATTCCTTGGACATAGATTTCAGATGGATATAAGTTGCAAGCACTTGCTTCCTATCGGTTGAGGTTTGATCTTCGTAAATGTCATGAAAGAGTAATCTTCAGAAATGGATGGGATGGATCCTTAGTTTGGCAGCCAATCTCTATAAGACTGGCTTATATCTGGGTTTTGATGGTTCAATCCCAGTCTTTTGTGGTTTGTATAGCTATAGCTATCATAGCTAGGCACCCGGGGTTGCCTACATTCCCCCCTCAGTATTTGGATTCCGCCAGCCCATTGGAAGGACGGCACGTCCATCTTGGCGCTCTGGGAAGAAGGTCGACGTCTCGTGTCTTGGTGCCGAAAGGTCATGCGCTCCGCATGGAGCTGGATTCAGGTATATTTTAAGCAACACAAAATTTGATTTAAGCTGATTTAAGCACCAAATATGAGCTACGATTGGTGATTTCAAAGATATTTCAAGCCAACAACAGCAAAAACATGGTGGACATGAGTCGGACATTTCGACAGAACCAGTGGGATCTGGCAGGATCGGTCGGTGACCCTCATGGTCCAGTTGGTTCGCTGATTACGCAATCCTTGATATACCATAGATTGTCATAGTTTTTTTTCCAACTGGAAATCTCTATTGATGATATATCATGATATATCTGTATATGACAGGAATCCCTACGAATACCTGGCAGCCAACCACTATACTACTACCCTTGCGGTACTGGACGTCCTGAAGCAACTGCCACTCCATTCCCCCAGGAAAGACTGGAAGAGCCCGTGCCTCAACGGTCGCCCGCCGACGTCGCTGCGCCCGAGGCGGCGTCGTCTGAGGTTAGCGGTGAGCACGGGAGGGCTCAATGAAGCCCTCGGTCATCGGGATGGTGTTTCATGGGGGATTCAATCCCCCAAGGACTTTGGCAGTCTGCGGAAGGGAAGATCACAAGAAAACCAGTGGGTGGAATGGGGTAATTAGCCAATTTCAACAGCCATACCGACATGTTGATTGATGGGTCAGTGTGGGCTCAGAAAACGGACAGATCCTGCCTCTGATAGCAACCTCAAGCTTTGCTGAGCGTCTTCTCTTTTTTTCGAGCTATGTTTGGGCCCATGATTTTCAGGTTCTCCACTTGGGTTGTCATGTCCAACTATGTCAACCACAGCCATGTTCCTTTCTGAACGCTGTTGTTGTCAGCTTCGAACGCGTGCCTTGACCCGTGCATGAAGATGTGGCAACATCATTTGGTTGGTGGTTTCGATTCCTATCTTCCTTGCAAGCGACCGGGATCCCCCACCCAACTGTGTTTAGGGACGAAACCACCAGCCACTTGTTCTTTGCACATGGGCTATGGCTCAAAATTGGATTAATTTCCAAATGTAAATGTACTGTAATTCAGTAAACCTGCATGGAAATCAACAGTTTGTTGGGGATGGAGATAGACATGTTTGAGCCATACCCCATATGGCTCCGGGTGTTTGTATTTTTCGCCACGCTCAAAGCATCTAGCGTGGTGTCGGCACAAATAAAAAGGCCACCTGTGCCCACCCGGCACCATCCGGTGTCAACGCGTCAAAAAAGTTGGCGGTGCAAGCTGACCAGTTTGGCAACCTAGCAAAGCGCCTACCTAGCCTGCCAGTAGATAATGATCTCCCGAAAGACAGAAACTCATCCAGACATATCCAGACCATCAAAAATCAACATCAATATAGTAGCAGCTAGTGGCAGCATACATTTTTGCATATTTTTTAAATCTTTTTCGGGACCGCCAGAAAGCTTTGGGGTGCAAACAGATAGTCTACCAACTGGGTGACCTTCACGATGGTCTATCCTAAGGAGAAAGCAGCAAGATTGGGGGAAGAATCCTCAATGCAAGCGGAGGAGCCAACATGATTCAACCGTTCTGGTCAATAACAGCATGGTCAATAGGCTCAACCTCGATTGTCAATGTTGGAAGCCCATTAGCAATGACAACAAGGGGTTCTGCAGATTTGCTATCATGAAATCATCACCTGAATTGACCTCTTTCAAACATTTTTTCAAGAAACAAACCTTTGGCTCGTAGGCATCAGCAGGTTTTCACCCAACAAAAACCTTCAATTGGTTGGTGATGAGGACCACTTTGATAGTCTCCTGATGACCTCCACGGTGAATTCACAGAATTCAAGGTTTGGATGGGGTCCTTGTTTTACAGAGGTTGATCTTTTGTAACAACCTTTAGTCAACCTTTCACAACCATATGTTTAGGATGATCTTTGATTTTCAAAGGTGGTCATTACATATTGGCTTTGTCTGAAAACTATGGGAACACCCCATTTCATCTGCTGCAAAACAAAAAGCATCATTATCCCCCATGAAAATAGCCATGTTGGGGACCCCATCGTTTCATACCCCATTCTCAGACAGACCCAATCAGACCTAAGTGGTGATCCCCACAGACTCTCCCCAGCTTGGCTCAAGCTCAAGCTCGCCTCACAGAGGTAGATGCACCTGGGGACCGAAATCATCAGTTTGTAGCTGCCACGAGTTATGCCAGGATGAGTGGGAAAGATCATGAAATATAATGAAATATCATGACATATCCCAAATGGAAGTGGGGCACAAGAATGGGATTTTAAGTAATCTGAAACATTCTATCGATGATATTCCGCCCATCTTTTGTTGGTTGATATCCTCATTTCTTGGACCTGAAATCTGACAGTCAGAATCCTTTTCTGTTAAACTTCTCCATGTTTTGGCGATCGACTTCCAAGCTGTTTACTGAGGAATATTATCACGTATCCCAATACAAGTGGGTTATTATATGTTATTATTAGAATTTCCAAGTAAACCACAACTCTAGTTATAGGTTCTTCCCCAGTGACTCAGCTGCGCTGCCCATCATGGCCTTCGCGCCGCCGCAAGATGCAGACCTCTGCCGCTTCTGCAGCAAGCCGCCCCATTGCTTGTCTGAAACCGGCGACTTAGTGGAGGCGATGATCATGGATTTTGTGGGATGTAAAAGCAATTAAATATGCTCATTTTATCTCATTTTGGTTTTGATGGAACCCAGAACTTCTATGATTTCAACTGCAACCAACCATCAAGATGAATAAGGTAATTGGTTGGTGTTCCCATTTTTCGTAGCCTTTCCAGGGAAATGATGGCAGATTCTGTGTGTCAAACCGGCCCAAACTTTTTTTCCCAATTCAGGACATTAAAATTAATAACAGGTTGTCCCGCAAGAGGGTCTTGCATCCTACAAGAGTACCGCAGAAGAGTGCCTCAAAAGAATTTCCCATGAGAGTGTGTCGAAAGTGTGTCTTACCCTGAGCATCGCATATAGACAGATTAGAATCAATATGTTCAAGCTCTGAGATATTGATTCTTTAGGTGTGGTCACAAATAAATATCGTATATTAATTATATTGATTTACTTCTTGATCCGTCCTTGGTTGATCCCATCTCGATTTAAATCTTGATCTATCGGTCATCGTCTGTGGGAAGTCTCCCTGAGTCTCGCCCAAGCCTCAGTCTCGCCTTAGTCTGGTCCTGGTCTTGCCTGTCTGCAGCTGTTTTCACTGAGTGGCTCATGTCAAAATGACACCACGCAAAGGCACACACACATGCAGACAGACAAAGACACAGTCACACAAACAGGTAGGACAGCACAGCTTTTCTTTGTAGCTTCCTCGGTGTACCTGAGCTGTTGGTGGGCTTGCAAAGGCGCTCTTGTCCCGGAAAGGTCTTGGCAAAAGCTTGGAAAAGCACTGCTTGGTTTGGAAAAGTCATGCAGGCACCTAAGGGGGCCCCCAACAAGAAAGGCAGGCCCTTTGGGTCTGGAACAACTTGCCAGGCCAGAAAAGAAAAACGGGCGCACCTGCAGTGGTCAGCCCTTGAAAAAAAGGAACCCGCCAGTTTAGAGTGCTATGTGCAGCACCTGGCAGCCTTGGAACAGGCTAAGACCAAGTGCCAGCAGAAGCTGGATGAGGCACTGGCCAGGAGCTTGGAAAAGGAAAATGGCCAGAACAAGGCTGTAGGTTCCAAGAGTCTGGGAAAGGATGTTGCTTTGGAAAAGGCAATGTCCTCTGCTGGTTTGGAAAAGCCAAAGGGGGAGCCCTGGGCGGAAGCCAAGTCCATTAAAAAGGAGTGCTTTGCGAAAGTGTGTCAGCAAGCTGTCTTCCAAGAGTCCAAGCGTGTGTCCCAGGACTGTCCCAAAAATAGTGTGCCACAGGGGCATTTTACAAGAGCGTTGCAGCAAAGTGCTCCATGGAAGTGTTTCACAAAGGTTTTAGCCGAAAGAGTTTCAATGGTGTGGAATAGCCACACACAGCCTTTTCCCAACATGTTTTTGTTTTCAAGTGTCACTTGCCCCTGTATGAGGGATTTGTGAGCAGCATTTGCTCCCCCTAGTGTTGTGGGCAGGTTTGTAGGCCACCAGGTTTGGAGCAAAGACGTTGATTTCACTCGCAGGGTTTTGGGCTGGCTCCATATCTTTTTCAGTCTCGGGCACCTGTCACGGCGCAGGAAAAATCCCCGCAGACTTACTTGACAGATTCTGGCCTCAGACGAGCGAACGAGTCTCTGCAAAATTTGCGCGAAAAACTTCGGCAGGCAGGGCCGGGAATCGAGGGAATCGTGGGGGTGGGCGCGATTGACTAGGTCTGATTTACGCCAGGGAACATTATCATATCCCACCACGAACTTGTTTGTTTTGCTTCACGCTTTGTTTGTCGGGTAGCTAAGTTTAGCCATGATCTTTTAGGGTAGTTGTGAAAGTCAAGTAATAATTAATTAGTGAAAGGACTTGATATGTATTGTGCTGTAATGTCGTGTGCATATGCCCGCATGTATTATAATTTCTTGCCGCGTTACGGTCTCTCATGCATGCAAGTGAATGATATGCTGCGTAACGGTTTGTTTCGTGCTGCATCGAGCTGTTCTGTTTTGTTTTGCCACGTTAAAACAAGTCAAATTATGTATCTAATTGGGAATATGTATGTATGTGTGTGTGTATGCAAGCATGCATGCATGTATGTCTGTATGTTTGGATAGTGTGTACCTATGTGTCGTTCACTGTCGTGTCGTGTATGGAAGTGTAGCATAATATTTTTAGAGTACTTGTAGTACAGTGTAGTGCAGTGGTAGTGCAGTGCAGGGTAGTTTAAAGTGCAGTGCACTGTGTCTATAAGATGTGTTTCAAGCAGTATGTGTGTTTGATTGAAAACTAATCATCACTGCCATCACCATCATCACAAGACTGATCACCATGAACATCACCACAATGACATAATGTATGTTTTCAAAAAGAGTTTCTATTGTGCATCAAAATAGTACCAATCATCAGAGTAAAAATGTTGAATGAATCATCGTTCTCAAACACAATGACAATAATCACAATGTCAATAATACTACTACTTGCCACTACTTAAAAATCATGATGGTAATGCTTGTAATATCAATAGTAAACAACAATAACAATATCAGTACTAAGAATAAGCATCCTTTTGTTGTTGCCAGGAAAGCAGCAGTCCACGTCTCCAGGGCGTTGATGCCGAGAAACGTGATTTTTGCTGCTTTGGCCTGATGGAAACACGACCAAAACCTGAGTTGGGCTGGTGAAACATGGCTGGCATGGAGGTGTTGACTAGGAAAATACGGAAAAACCTTTTATAGCTTAGGCATTCTGAACTGAATGGATTTTTTTAGTTGGGAAGATCATGAAACTTTAGACGGGATGTTCCAGCCAGCCATGTTTGATTACCAAAGGGTATAAACCACCAAAATCAACCAAAACATAGGAGATAAACATGGACATATGTGGAAATATAACATGAAAATACATGATATTTTTCTAACCAAAAATCGACGCATGGATTTTACCAACAGAAACGGGTCAAAAACCCAACCACAATGGAGATGCAATATTGGGATGTGTAGGCAACAAAAAGGGTTGTTCCAAAATCGGAATATCACAATTTATGGCCATTTAAATGGGGGGAAATGCCAAAATTTGGGACAAAACCACATGGTGAATGTCATCCACCAAGATGGGTAAGAAATAACCAGGAAAAGGGGGGTAGCCTGAAGTAGGGGTACCCCAAATCATCCCAAATTGAATTATTTTAGTATATGATGGTTTTGGGGATCCCCATGTCAAGAACCCCCCATATGACGAATATGTTTTCTGATTTGCGAAAAAAAACCGGTTTGCGAACAAATCCCAGCCACGAAAATGAATTGGGTGACCCAGATTTTTTCCCCGAACTTGACCCTCACCCCAATCAACATAGACACTGAAAATAGTTCATGTTTAGTGGAAACTGATCGTCCAACCCTTTACTTGGCACGGTCTATCCTAATTTATTGGAGGGTAATGTTTTTTTATTTGTATTTTTCAATAGTTTGGGTGAACATTCACACAGAAGTTGGATTGTTTCAGATGGGTTACATTTTTTTCAGTGAGCCAACTATTTTTCGCCCAAACTGTAGTGTCGCATATTATCCCATCGAATCATATCTGTTGAATAACGTTATGATTTATGATTATCATTGATTATCACATAATCAATCATAATCATATGAGTTTCTTGCTGAAAATACAATAAATAATGACATATCATATTGATTATAGATCGCTGATGATCTTATAATCATCCCACAATATTGATTATCCCATAGTCAGAATCCACCAAACCGCAAGGCATTTAAGGAGACCTAGATCTGGGTCGGACCGAGGTCGACAGTCTTATTTGGACTTGGAGTCTGACCTTTTGCAGTGGCAAAAAGCTGTCCAGCGCTTTTCTGCGCGCACGGCCAGATGGTGTGAAAAGGCGGGGTGACGGGGTGGTTCCGAAACCCAACACGGTCCTTGAAATTGGTGGATTGGTTCCCAATTCATGGTTATTTTACGATGTTTTAATATATTGTAGTGGGGAACATGGTCCTAAAAGTACATTTATTATGTAATTATTTTATTGGGGGCAAATCCATATTGCTGATGTGTCTGTTTGGTTTTGGCACATCCAGCTTCCTCTCTTGGCTCTTAGGATCAACAGGTCATCACGTGTTGAAAGTCATCAAACCATTCGCCTATGCACGATTGATTCCGCACTTCCCACGGGACAATGATACTCTGATGTGAACTGTTGTCGTTTAGTTGTTAACATAGGATTTGAATAGTTCAGAAGGGGCACGCGCCTGGGTTTGACACATCAGATGCCATACAGGAGAGCTTTCGTTTTGTCAACGTATACCGAAATTTCTACCATACGTCGCTTTCATTTGGGCTTGTCCAAAAATGGGGTGCCTCATAATCAAACAGTGTAATTTTTGCTATTTAATTGCCTACGGCAAGCCCGCCGGCCATGGGCAATTGGCAGTCTTTTCTTGCGACTTCTGGGACTTGGGTATTGAGCAGATTGCATTGAGCATT
>BGPT01001881.1:104819-121858 GCA_003297045.1 Symbiodinium sp. clade C Y103
AACATTAGATAAGGTGACAATTGAATAGCAACAGCGCTTTCCAAATGGCCACGCGCAGCAGGAATTCCCAGCATCCAGCCACCACAGTGCGACTAGACAACATCAATTTTGACATTGCCCNCAGCCGCACAGCCTTAAATGGAAAAATAGGAAGACTTCCATTATGCATTCCCGTCCCAGTTTACACACCCGGTTTGGACAAATGAAAACCAATGGCCTTATTTGGGCACAGCAAACTTCATGTGGCCGCACTGAGCAGCTACAACATTAGATAAGGTGACAATTGAATAGCAACAGCGCTTTCCAAATGGCCACGCGCANTCCCAGCATCCAGCCACCACAGTGCGACTAGACAACATCAATTTTGACATTGCCCAGGCTTACAAAACAAAAAGTTACATCAATGAATCCATGAAAAAACGCCAAACTTACAATCCCAAAATCTACAAAATCAAAATCTACATGACAGGAAAAACGCGCAATTTAAAACGTCAAAATTTACACGACAAAGGAAAACGCCAAATTTACGACATCAAAATTTACATGACACAGGAAAACGCCAAATTTACGACATCAAAATTTACATGATCAATAAAAACGCCAAACTTACAACATCGAAACTTACGTGAGAGGAAAAACGCCAAATTTACAACATCAAAATTTACGTGAGGAAAAAAAAAGGCCAAACTTACAACATGAAAATTTACGTGAGAAAAAAAAACGCCAAATTTACAACATGAAAATTTACGTGAGAAAAAAAAACGCCAAATTTACAACATCAAAATTTACGTGAAAAAACGAAACGAGAAATTTGTACAGGAACAGACATAGAGGCAGGTCGTTGAACCAAGTAATTATCAATAAAATATCTCAATAACATTAATTAATGACATTATCAATAAGACTATCTATTGTTCTTACTATATTGTTGTTACCAAGAGATATCAAGAGCTATTCGTTGTTCAATTGGTCTTTCTTTCTTGGTCTATTCATGACAATCCATTTTTATTGGTTATGCACCCACTATCAGCATGATTATAAAGCATAGATTACCCAATGGCTGGGGGTTCAAAACTCATGTGTTCGCTGTATTCGGGGGGATGCACATGTTTACGAAATTTCACGAATATTAGACAGATTTTGCCAGAAAAACGAAGAAATTTCCATGGAGAAAATCATGCTTGGGGATGCAGTTCGAGTTTTAGGTAGTTATATATTATACTATATATATATAACCACATAGTTATGGGGACACCATATCATTATTATGGGGCTTATACTGTACTTTCCCTGGTTATACTGGAAATATATTGTAGCTATGGAAAATCACGATTGTTAGTATGTAAATCATCGAACTAAATGGGCCATGGCTTCCATAGCTATGTTAAATTACCAGAGGATAAATCAAATATAGATCACATCATATCCCATTATATTTATGTTCCATTCTATTCCCATTGAATCCTATTATATAAATCCTAATATATTCCCATGATATTCCCATTGAAACCTACAAAAATCCCATGACCTTCCCATGATTTTCTGTTAAATTCCATTATATATATTCCACAGCATTCCCACTATATTCGCATTGTATTCCCATTCAATCCTATTTAATCCCATTACATTCCCATTATATTCATTTTGAATCCTAAATCCCATTCTATTCCTATTACATTCCCATTGTATACTGTACCAATTTTTACAACCTCAACTGCACATCATGATCCAGCCATTTTTTTTGAGGCTTCCATCATGTTCCATCCCACGCTTGGCAGGGGCTGCTGGCAGCTGTGGCCACAGGAATCTTGCAAGCCGTAGATCAGGCGCGCCAGCCCAGCAGTACCCGGTTTTCTATGGGTGTAATGGGAATATCATTGAGGATTTCTCATGAGGGAAAATTTTCAGTCAGACTGCTTGATTTTCCGGGGCTCCTGGTACTGGATTGCTGCAATCCGTTGGTTGAACAGATCTTTTTGATTCTTTTGGGTAAGTTTTCATTGTAAGTACCGGTGATTTGACATACAGCCCATGTGCACTTTGGGATACTGCCTCCATGTTGAGTGTTTTCAGCTGCATTGGCAGATTGGTGACAACCATCCATGATATTTCCGAGTCGCCCAGGGATTCTACTGGTCCAGCGATCAGAAGTGTGAAGGCGTACGCATTCCAATGCCCGAAGCCTCAGGATCAGACGAGGTCGCCACAGCATCGGAACATGTACCGATTGAAGTGACAGTTTCAATCCAGTGATATGACTGGATGGCCACTGCAGGTCTCGTTTGGTACGGCTTCCCGCTGTGAAAACCTCGAGGGAGGCATGGAGACACACAAGAAGGGAAGGACACCTCAGTTTTGGACTGTAAATACCCCAAAGCTACACGACTACTGTAAATACTTGGACCATCTTGGACCCTATGCTCTGCTGAATCGGATTCAGATGTTTCTTCTTTCAGATCTATCAAGAGCTGGGACATGCTGGGACCGCTTTCCCACGATGGCCGCTCTGGGAGGTGCACCACGGCGGTGCTGTTTGCACCGTCTCTGATTCCCTGGCGGTGGATGTGTGTTTGGCGCATGCTGCTGAAGAAGCACCTTGGCTGAAGCTGATGAGATGACACATGGGTCCAACATGATCCAATGTTATAGTTGACATGCTTGAGGATTCAACATCCGGTCATAGATGGTCATAGATCATCATAGATAATCATCGTATGTCATAGTAAATGGCTGCTGATTGCTGAAGATTGTCACTTTCTTTCCATCAGACCAGCCCTTCAAGCGCCTTTCAATCAATCTGAACGCCTGGGCGCCTGGCCGCAGGATCAACGGAAAGTGGCCCTGGTGCGGATCACCTCCAACTGGGCCTTCACCGTGAAGCATCTGGAGATGGATCCCCTCTGGCTCAGAAGCAGCTACTTGAAGGTGCTGAGGGAAGGGACGAAGGGATGGAGCTTGGACTTCCTACATCCACCATGGTTTCCTGGGGTCGTCAGGAGAACAGGATGAATTTCGAAGCTGTTTTGGGGTGAGTCATGAAAAATGGTGATATTCTTGAGTGGTTTCAGGTGGTTTCAGGCAGGTTTGTCTTGAAGCTCCAAACATCTGAGGCGTATTTCTATAGGTGGCTCAACCACAAACCACATTGATAACGCCGGAGGCTCTGTTTGAGATGGAGAGGCAGATCCATTCGCCACTTTCCACACTGGAGGACGACCACGTGGAAAATTGGTTCGTCTGAAAATAGGGTACCAAAGAATATCACATGGTTTGTCATCATTTTCCCCATGAAAATTCAACATTCTTGGTATTCACCATTTTCAGACAAAGCCAAATGCAGTGAGCACGGGCAGTTTTGGTATCACTGATTTTAAGGCCCCAAACCTGTGGGTTTATTCACATAGGTATGAATCGACATTCAGCATCCGGTCGTAACACTATTTCTGTTGGAGATTTCAGGATGGCTCAATACCTATGGGTTTTCACATTGCAAGGATGTCAAATCCATTTTTACCAGCTACTTTCGATGTGAATGACCGGGTAAAAGGGCTTGGATGCATCATAGTAAGGATAACTCATAACATACTTAATAAATCTTAATAACTTAATAATGATAATAGCAGTAATAGCAATGGCTATAGTAAAAGTAATAGGAATAGTGATAAGTAAGAAGTAAAAAATAACAAGCTAAAAGTACTAATTAACACGTGATAATGATGATAATGAGAATTCGGAAGTCAATTCGCAACAACAATACTAATACTTCGGAGAACCAGTGAATCCATATCCTAGGATTAGATGCAGGGCAAATCTTCAGGACCTCCCTATAACATTCACAACTATTGGAACTAATCGGCCACTTTCCTATAGATTCCTTGATATATTCGCATATAAACAGTCCAGTAGTTTCCTATAGATTTTACCGTATAAACCAACCCGCCAAATACTGAGTTCGCATAGTAAAAAAAAAACGGAAATTAAGTATCATCATCTATGTCATCATGAGTTCATACTATTTCCGGTACCTATTTGGCGGTTGATCCCTTTTAAAATCAACTCATAGTGTCATAGGTCTATCAGATTTATCCAGATAAACCATTGTTTCCCATGGAATCTCCCGTTCAAAAAATCGTATACCATACTTTCCTATGACATTTTCAATACAAAACTTTATTTCCTATGAACTCTCCCATATAATCATGGTTTCCCACAGATTTTTCCTACAGATTTTCCCAAAGATCCACCAACCGAAGGAGGATGTGGCCGTCTACACCTCGGACGTCTCGTTTCTCCGTGGTCCCTTGGAGGAAGGGGCGCCCTGGTTGCCCAAGGCGCACAGGCGCTGGGATCACAGGGGGCCATGGGAAAATCTGTGGAAAATGCCATGGAACATCTATGGAACATGAAAAAATATGTGAAAAATGGACAAATCTATATAAATCTATGGACAATTAATGGAAAAATCTATTGAACATGGACAAATCTGTTGAAAATCAATGGAAGATCCATGGAGAATCCATGGATTGAGATGGACTTTGTGATATTAATTCGGTGGGAGAAATCGGAGATGTATAAATCAGAAATGGGTGATGAACTGTTGCTGAACTTCATTTGGAAAAGCGAAGGGTTGCAGCAAATAGGTTGGATTGCCGAAGGGTGAAATGTTGGATATGGCTGCAAATCATTGGCCCTTAAAGTGGATGCCTCAATCAGATTTACATAGATTTACAACAATAATGTGGATGCCATTCAGGACCGAGTTTTGAGGCATAGCTGCCATGGCCTATTGCATGAACCTGGTTGACAGTGTTTTTTCCTCTGATCTTCTGAACTTGACACAAACCCTGAAGGGTGTTGCTTGAAATCTAGCCAACCAGACTCTGCTCCCTGAAAACTTACCTGAACCCAAAGTAATTTCCTCTGAAATTCATCTTGCAAGACCATTTTGTTGGGTTTCATAGTTTCCACGTCAGTTTTCAAGAGTCTAGAAACTCTCGTTTAGCCCTTCAAATCTTGGTTGGTAAACCCTTCCCCCTGGGAATTGGCTACGACAACATGGGCCAGGATGGATGTCATTTGGCTCAACTTGCAACGAAACCCTGATATCTCGGAGAAAGATCACTACCTCAAAGAGGACTGCGCCAAGTGTGGTTGCCTTGCTGGCCTTGATATGGGCATGTTCATGGGGTACCCAGTCGCTCAGAAAATATCAATGGTCATTAGCCAAATGGTGAGGCTATGGATTGGAACTACCACCCTGAAATGTTCTTCGTTGCACCCCGTGGTGATGCAAACATGGTGGTTGTTTTGGCTCCCAGCAACGCAATAAATAGAAACAGAAAGGAACAACCAATCAAACATCCACCGTAAAGTCAGCAGTGGAAGAGATTTGAACACTGGTGCTTGGAGAATTGTATGCTTGTTCAGCCACACCTTGCCATGAAACACACAGCTGTTCAGAAGGGGAATCAATGGATGTTTTTTGGTTGGAAAATCTGCAGTCGAAACCATGGTCAGTTTACCCCCAAATTGGCTGAGGTTTCCTTTCCCATCATCCAATCCTGGGAAGGAAAAGCATGCTGATGCTGATGTTTGGAGAATAGAATCTCTTCAGATACGGCTACGGCTTTGTTTCTGTGCCATGAAGCCCAAAGCTGTGGACGGTCAGGTGTCTGACAGTTTCATGAAATTTGAGGTGTCGTTGCCAAGTGGACGGCGCGAAACCGTCGCAGTCTCGGAGATTGGTACCGTCGCTGACTTGAAAACAGCAGCGCAAGAGTCTCTGGGGCGACGTTTCCTAAGGCTTGCTGCGCCTGATGGGCGCCTTTTCGACCCAACAGAATCTCTTCGACTTTCTGGGTTTCAAGATGGAGAAAGCCTTACAGCTGTCGCACAGCAGCCAAAGCTAGCTGCGACAATGTTTGCCTTTGCTTTGTGGTGTACTGGAGCTGACAGGGTTGTCACCTGGGGCGATCAACACAAAGGTGGTGACAGCTCCAGAGTCCAACATCAGCTCAAAAATGTCCAGCAGATTTGTGGCAGATTCGAAGCTTTTGCTGCAATTTTGGCAGATGGAAGCGTGGTGACCTGGGGCAATCCAGGCTGGAACAGCTCCAGAGTCCAACATCAGCTCAGAAATGTCCAGCAGATTTGTTGTTCATACTCTGCTTTTGCTGCAATTTTGGCAGATGGAAGCGTGGTGACCTGGGGCAATCCAGTCTGTGGTGGCGACAGCTCCAGAGTCCAACATCAGCTCAAAAATGTCCAGCAGATTTGTGGCACATTCGGTGCTTTTGCTGCAATTTTGGCAGATGGAAGCGTGGTGACATGGGGCAATCCAGACTGTGGTGGCGACAGCTCCAGAGTCCAACATCAGCTCAGAAATGTCCAGCAGATTTGTTGTTCATACTCTGCTTTTGCTGCAATTTTGGCAGATGGAAGTGTGGTGACCTGGGGCAATCCAGGCTATGGTGGCGACAGCTCCAAAGTCCTACATCAGCTCAAAAATGTCCAGCAGATTTGTGGTGCATACGGTGCTTTTGCTGCAATTTTGGCAGATGGAAGCGTGGTGACTTGGGGCAATCCAGACTATGGTGGCGACAGCTCCAGAGTCCAACATCAGCTCCAGCAGATTTGTGGCACAAACGGTGCTTTTGCTGCAATTTTGGCAGATGGAAGCGTGGTGACATGGGGCAATCCAGTCTGTGGTGGCGACAGCTCCAGAGTCCAACATCAGCTCAAAAATGTCCAGCAGATTTGTGGCACAAAGGGTGCTTTTGCTGCAATTTTGGCAGATGGAAGCGTGGTGACCTGGGGCAATGCAGACTGTGGTGGCGACAGCTCCAGAGTCCAACATCAGCTCAAAAATGTCCAGCAGATTTGTGGTGCATACCGTGCTTTTGCTGCAATTTTGGCAGATGGAAGCGTGGTGACCTGGGGCAATCCAGACTATGGTGGCGACAGCTCCAGAGTCCAACATCAGTTCAGCTACATTTAGTGACGTCTGTCAGGTTTGGAAAAATGTCTGGCTGGTGTTTTACTCTCTAGATCTCTTCAGTAAATTGACATGGATATTGTATTATAAATTCTGAATATCGAAAAACCCATGGGCTCCCAGGAATGAATAAACATGTTGATGTTCCATCTATGTGGATTTGCTGGGTACATCATATCACCGCACAAAAATTGAAGCAATCTGCCAGAAGTGGAAGGTGGAAGGTCCCCATCAGTGGGACGAGGTATGGTGGTGCGGGCATTTGGATCCAGAGTAGCTCCAAGCTGAAAGGTCGACCTATTAAATCATCAGAATCTATCCAGATTCGGCTGATTTCAGGCAAAGTCTACAGTTGAAACCACCGGTTTTCCCAGAAAAAAATCATGGGCGTTTTCCATTGTTTCCCTGTAAAAGTTGTCCCTGAAACCAATACATCCAGCAGGAGGAGAGGCTGCGAGTGATGGAGAAATTTCAGCAGTTGATGAGCTTGGCAGAGCAGCAAGGTTCGGTCGTGGCACATTTGGAGGGACTCCCAGTTGTCCCTCCATGAGAAATGTCAGTGTTGAAGTCCAAACTACACTTATCCATACAATTCTTTATGATTCTTTATGAATATCTATATATATATATATAATGTTTATTTCTTATCATTGCCATAATTCATCGTGTTTTTCCAGAGGTGATCCTCCAAAAGAATGGTCCATTTGCCATGAGTTTTGGTGCCAGGTGTATCTGTCTTGGTGCTACCTCCACCCAGAGATGTTTGGCACCCAAGCGCAGCCTTGGGTGAAGTGCTGCGCGACGCAGCCAGGAACACAGGAGCGAACTCCGGGAGTTGGGCAGGGCTGGATGTGGATTTCTGATCTGAACACAGATCAAACAACGTTGTACCTTCAGCAATGTGGGATCCACCCAATGCCATCTGTATCATCCCCACGTCATCACAATGTTTATGGGTGGATTCCAACTTTATCCCCAAATGGTAGGTTTAGTATTGGGTTTCTCATGTTATCCGACAATCATGAGTATTTTCAAGCGGATATAAGTGACAAGACCAAGGGAATTCAGCGATCGTCGCTTCGGCTTGCCAAACGTGCTTGCAGCCGTGCTGACTGGGACAGCAGCTAGCGGCCAGCGAGAAATCCTGGGGGTCTCCCCTTTGGCCAATGGAACCTGGCGCTAGAATTGTCCGTGGCATTCCATTGACCATTTTTAAGGGTCCTTAAGGGAATCCCGGCGGCATGATCATCACTTTGCCTATAATTACTGATTGGGAAGATCATGGGGGATATATGTATATATATATATTATATATATACATATTGGGATGATTTGCTTGGAGAACATCCAACCAGTTGAGTTCCGATTCTCCCTGCAGGACTGCAACAAGTCATTGTTTGCAAAGAGATGCCCGAGAAGTTTTACGGCAGGTGGAATGACTTCACCGATGCTTTCAGATATGGAGCCTTGGAGCGGGAATGGCATATCCAACAAGTTGATGAAAAGTGCGATCTCAAGTGAAGTTGATGAAAACCAGTGGGTTTGATGCGCGCATTCGATGTTGCGAACCAATTTTGCACATGGATGTTCACCATTTTTTGAGCATGTTTGACCTCTTTGTCCAGAGCCAAAGTGGAGGGATCAATCAACTTTGTGTTTCACCAGCATCACCAACTCATCTTCAGCTCATCAAAGAATAACATGCATGACTATACTGACTGGTGATATGAATGGATGTCAAGGGGGATTTATCCAACAGCAGTTCACAGAGGCATTGCCGTGTTCCCCATGGTGATTCGAAGAGTGCTCTGGTGCTTGCACCATGAAGGGACGATGCTGATGGTGATGATGGTGATGATGGTGGTGGTGATGGTGATGATGGTGGTGGTGATGGTGATGATGACGCTGATGGCGATGACGACGCTGATGCTGATCATGGCGATCATGGTGATCATGGCGATCATGGTGATCATGGTGATCATGGTGACCGTGGTAAAGGTGATGGTGATGGTGATACCGTAGTGATTATGATGATCATCATTCGTCATCATTATTATCTCCACTGTCAAATTTGTTTGACGCGGAGTTAAAGCCACAAGCCATAAACGAGGCACCAATTGTTTGACTTATTTGTTGCATCATGTTGCAGCTATGAATCCACCACATGTCAACTGCACCTGAAATTCAATTCATTGATGCGCTTTGGTCAAATCAAAATAATTTGAACATGCTCAAAAACATCCAAACCTTTGATGATAATGTTCCCCAAGCATATATCATTGTCTCCTCCAAGCTTTTGTTTTCAGCTAAACTGTACTACGCACCCAAGGAATTCAGGAGGTCGTCTATGACAAGGACCTGGAAGACCGACAGGCCGCCGGAAGATCATTCATCAAGCGTGGCTTTCCCATCCCCAGTTGAACCATGACATCAGGCCGTTGTCGCGCGTTTGCATCTGAAGTCCCGAAGTAGCCTGGAGGCGGAGCTTGATGGGGGATGCAATGCCAAGGATGTCTTTGCTTTCGGGGGAGATTATGTCTGTACACGTTTGTAAGAATCATGACGGAAACTTTCACACCTCTAAAGATTTGAACCAACCTCACCCAGGTACAGGGTTCACATGGGTTTACACTTCAAGAAGCCATTGAATTTAGTGATCTCGCTTCCCAACTGATGGGTTGTAAATAGTTCTGATATCTTATGACTGTTATGATTGTTATGATACTGTTTTTAACCATTGATAGCCATTTACAATCTTATAACAATGGGTGATTATCAATGGTTAATATCATGTCATAACTTCAACATCGATAAATTTATATTACATTAACCATTGATATTAAGTATATCATAGTATATCCTTTGACTTAACATTGATGTTACAAAAAAACCTGTCATCTGACACCGCAGTTTCGGCGTCCAAGCCCGGCCGAGCCGTACGCTCAACGTGGCGTGGTTCTCTGAGCCATGGCGAGATACTCGCCTTGGACAGACTCTCAGAGACTTGCTTTAGGCGGGGAAACCGAGGGAAACCTGGGAGTTTTGGATGCTGGTTTCAATTTTCATGGGATTTATACAATATGTTTCAATCGTATATTCATTGAGTGGGATTTTCATGTTTTTGGTTGAATGGGGATTTATGTATTGTTTTTTAAGTGTGGCGATTTATGGGGTTGAATATGGTTTAGTGTGTATTCTGAGCAAACTCATGGCGGCCATGAAAGTACTCAGGGGTGCACTTGGGCTGATTTAACCATGGTGACATGGTGATCACCTCCATAGGTGGGGGATACAGCCCCTATGAAGTAGAGCACAGAAGGGACACGAGCATCATCAAATGGCCCGAATCATCGGGATGGAGAAATGCAACATCAGGTTAGTTTTGAGATGTTTTCTAGACATATTTCGTGAAACCTCCAACTAAACACTGGAACGGAACCAACGGTAGGGAAAGCCAATTTCGAGTGAATCCCTTCACCGTATATGAATCACAACGTCCTAGATTTATTATTGAATCTGTTCATACCTGTGGAATTGGGGTTCCATGTCGACAGCATATGATTTCTCTGAAAGATGATTGGGATGGGATGATTTTCCACATCCAGCAGCTGGGCACGCGCAGGCTCGTGGCTTGAAAAAGAGTACTATGCCGACTACTCCACCTACTGGCCCAGTACCCTGGGTTTGCTGCGTGGTCGTGGGTGATTTTCCACTAGAAATGGAATGGAGAGCAATTCCTTAAACTCATTTGCCACCACTGAACAGGGTGTCAAACAGGTTACATCCTCACACACTGGAACTCCCTGTCCTTTGGAGGCCTTGATTTTTTGTGCATGTTTTTTCCGTTTTAGGGCTATCTTTTGTTTGGAACCCTGGGGGTGGTCCATTCATACCTTGAAGAATGATGAAGAATCACCAACGCAAACCTCCAGTCAACCAGCCTGAATCGGTACCCGCCTTCTGGGATTGGTCCATGTCATGTATCATCACATGGACAATCCCATTCCTCGTCATTCCCCTATCCATCGCAGAAACGCTGGCTCTAGTACTGGATCTTCATAGATTGATTTTGGGTTCCCCCTTGATTTCTGCACGCCTGTAACATGTATACATACATCTACAGATACACACATATAAAATAGTATGAATATACTTACATAAATACAAAGGTCATTACATCTCTATGTATATATATATATATAGATAGACATAACATAGGCATATTTGCAATTATTTGCATTCCAGGTACGTCTCAGTTTGGAGCTGAGCGAGGCTTTCCCACTTGGCCGGCGCCACCGGCGCCGACGCCCAGTGCTGGACTTCCGGAAGAACCGTGGGAGTGACTCGGATTCGACGAACCAGGGAGGTTGTAATGGACATTTATGGGGACTTACTGAGATTTAATGGGGATTAATGATAATTTACTCTTTAATTGGACATAATAGGGATTTAATGTGATGTGATTTAATGGTGATTTAATGGGATTTTGCTGGGATTTAACTGGGAGTTTGCGGGGATTTAACTGGGATTTAATAGGGTTTTATAGGGATTTAATGGGATTTAGTGAGTGAGATTTATGGGGATTTTATGGGATATAAGAGGGATTTAATGGTATATAATGATATTTTATGGGATATAAGGGGATATTGTGGGGATTGAATGGAATTTAATCGGATCAATGGGATTGAATGGAACATAGCCATGGGATAATCGCTATGGGGTATCAGTATTCCCAACCAGCAATGGGATATAGAACCGACTGGACTTCAAACTAGCCAACTGTATCCCAATTTGGGTATCTCTGTATATATTATATATATATATATGAATATCTGGCTCAGGCTCCTGTCTTTCCTGTCTTTCTGCCACCACAGCGAGTGGTGTTGCAGCTCCTCCCGATGCAACCAATGCAGATGCCGATTCAGGGCCTGCACCGCGCGCAGCTGGGACATCAACAGCCCATGCCGCAGCCAATGCAGCAGCCCATGCCGCAGCCTGCCAGGGGGATGGACATGGGTTCGGCCAGGAATGGGGGAACCAGTTGTCAATTTTTGTCAGAGGGTTATGGGTCTACCCTTTGTACTGGTGATTACAATGCTTCATGAAGTGGACGTCTGCATGGAAAACAACCACTACAATGCAGGTGGTTTTGCAGTAGGTTCAACTGAGAACTGCCCAGTTGGAGGTCCGTGGCACAGTTGTGCTCGTGAAAGACAAACTCTTTGCAATCCCTTCCCTCGAATATTACTGGATTATTGCTTTTTCTCGCTACCATCCTGAAAACCCCGGTTTAGTATCGGATCTATTCACAAATGTAAAAAACACATGTGCAAAACTTGTGACTGCGTGGTGTTTTCTGAATATTCTAAGTGAACGGACATTGGAGTTTAGCATATCCGCAATGCGTCGGTTCAGAAGCTGATGATTCTATCTGCTGCAAGGCTAGCATACTAGATTATTGTTGTTCTAACTGGGCCTCTGTGTTGCAATACATGAATCTGTGCTGCAAGGTTGCGGACCGCAAGCTCGAGCCTTACGGCAGGCCGACGGACCCGCAGAAACGCCCGAGGTGGACGTGTCCCACCGAGGAGGGTGGTGCACGAGTTGCCGCCGAAGCGTGCCCCCAAGCGGCAAAGCCGTGCGGGCACACGCGGCAGACTTGCTGCTGCGCGGCTCTCACAAGCCGTCTCAAACTCTAGAACCCCTGGTCCAGACCCTGGCCAAAGTGCTGGACAGGCGAGGTACAACAGGTTCATATGCACGTGGTGATGCTGCATACGTATATTTCACATCAACTCTTCATTGATCTATGTATATCAAGTTTATTTTAACCACCAGAAAGCAATGTGTGGAGTCTGTTCAAAATATTACGTGAAGGCAAATGTGGGTATGCGCTATACCTGCAGGTACATGCATTGTGGTGAACTTCAAGACAAATCTAATCCCTTCATATTCAATTCGCCAACTGAGGGTCTGTGGTGAGAAAGCATAGCCATGGAAAATTGGCCTTGTTCAATATGTTGAGTATCCGTAGCTTTGTAGCCAATTACCAGGGGATATCGGTTTATCTCTTCCCACTACCTACTACCTGGGGGAGCGGGACCCAATCAGCAAGTGGCCCATCATGCCTGTACAACTGGGGTATATCGGTATATCCCACTTCAAAGTGGATTATATCATATGGTTGTAACACATTTATTTACTGTGGGATGCACATCCAAGTAGTATTGAATATTGAATACACATTGGAATTCACAAGCTAATGTTATTATCAAATTTGAATCTTGTGAGTGTGTCGGGCCAACTTACAATGGCAATGGCAATATACCAAAGTACCCAAACCGTGACCAAGTTAGGGAACATCCCAGTATTGTGGAATATCTACATTCGAATAAATTTGATGATGAAGAAAGCCTGCGATGGATAGCCTGCTAAGAATTGAATTTAAGAAATGGCAGTATCCATATGCTTCGACATTCGCTAAAGACATAGGTTGGAGAATCTAGAATATCCCCCAATCGAAAACCGGGTGGAGTGTATTGGGTCTATTCACTTTGGGCTCCTTCTTGGGCTTACTTTATATTGGGGGGAAGCCAGTGTTTCATTTTTAGACCAGTAGTTGGACCACGGCTTATAGACGCCCGTGTTTCGTGCTAATCGGGGGGTTTCGGGGGGGTTNTCTCTTAGACTTCTGCACATACGTCATGCTACGCTACTGCTACGTTCTCTTAGACTTCTGCACATACGTCATGCTACGCTACTGCTACGTTCTCTTAGATTCTGCACATACGCCCGCCAACTGAAACCATCGCGCAAGTGGAAGAATCTGGACTGTTGGACAAAGTCATTGTCTTTGCAGGCGGCAACTTGGCGTGTGCTCATGGCTGCAGGACACGTGGACTCGAATGTCAACAAGTGACACACCAAGTGAAACAAATTACCAAACCTGTTTTGCGCAAGCCTGCCTCCAAGCTAAGTTTTTGGCAGGCACGCAAACAATTGACCGTGTTTGGTTGAATTTAAAGTCATGGCTCCCTTCCAAACTGAAAACAGTGGAAATAAAGAATGGCCATCACTTTCTGTGCAAAGATGTCAAAGAAAAGCTCCTGCAATGGAATCACGGTTAAACTCATCTTTTTCCAAAAAACAACTTAGTTGGGGGGGATTGGAAAACCACACGTGGAGAGCTAATTCCAGTGGAAAAAGATGTGAAAACGTCTGCGTGTGCAGAAGAAGCTCAGCGCCTTGGAATTACGAAGAAAAAGAGTTGCCTTCAATGCCAAATGCTCACTTTTTCTCACGGGCGGCTGTGAGCCGTGGACCTAGTTCAAGCCGTTTTTTCTGGGTGGAAGACGCGGAGCAAGTGTTGACTTGGAACCCTATCGTGATGGCTCACAGATTTTTGCGTCGATGCACCGATAGCCAAAAAACTTTTTTCTTTGCCACAGCAGTCAAGCATTCAGGTCTTGCTCATGCATGCAAAGGACCAGCAGGATGTTTGAAATTTTATTTCAGTAGGATAGATTGGACACTTGATGCGGCCGGCAATGTCATGGTGGCCCCATTTAGAACTTATCTCTTCCTGACAATCAGTCAGAAGACATGGCGCAAGCTTTTGCAGGATGCCTGGCAAGAAGATCTTTTGCTGAGGTTTACTGCCAAAAAGGGACTCCGAGGGCTGCCGCCAATCAGCAAGCTTGACACAGCAGCCATCCTGAAAAAAATCACAGGTATGGAACAGAAGGCACTCATGAATGAAATTGCAGCAGCTTTCCAATGTGGAACACAGCAAGCAGCATGGGACCCACGAACAGATTCAAATTGCCCGCACTGTGGTTTACCAGACACCAAATATCACCGTATTTCCCAATGCGATTTTACTGCAGATCTCCGCACAGAGATCCAGCCAACCATAACATGGATGCAAACCGAAGGGGTGGAATGGCATGAGCTCCCAGTCATCCATACCCTCCAGGATCAAGAATGGCACTCAGTTTATCACCTGCAGCAGATTGACCCACAAGTCCCAGAGCCTCTGTACACAACATTACATAAGATGGATATGGTAGGCCACATCTTGCACTTTTACACCGATGGTTCATGTCAATACCCGGCATTCCCTACATGCCGCTTTGCCAGTTTTGCAGTAGTCCTTGATGTTTGCACCTCGGATCAGGAAAGAATAGGGGCAGCCAATCTGTTCGCAGAGACTGACCACATGCCAGCTTGTTTCTTTCCACTGACAGTGGCCCACACCCAGGGCGAACAATGCATTCACAGGGCAGAGCTGTATGCAATAGTCTGGATTTGTGAACGTTTCTACAATGTCGAAATCCATACTGACTCTACGGTGGCCCTAGCAGCCACTCGGGCTGCACACATGGACCTTTCACTCTTGCATCACATGGATAACTTAGACTTAATCTTGCGATTAAAACAAGTTCTCTTCCTGCTGGGCAATAGACAGTTTTGTAAGGTGCAGGCACACTCAGAGCAAGCCGCAGATAGTTCCTGGAAAACGCTTTTTCACCGCATTGGAAACAAACGGGCGACTGATGCGGCGATAGCAGCTAACCAATTTTTGCAGCCAGACGCGGTGCGAGACTTCCAAGCCAAATTTCTTTAGATTGATCAACACCGTTTTCATCTGCAGAAATTGTATCAATTTCACTTCCAGGTCATGCGCAGACACGCACAGGTACGTACAGAGGAACGTAAACATGCACAACTAACACTTGACCACACTGGACTCAGTCGGGAACAGGTTTTCCATCAGTTTTTACAATATGAAGTGACACATGCTTGGGTTGCTCAGCCTATTCTGATGAACGAATTTAGTTCCTGCACATGGGGCCTTACCATTGCAAGTCAAGTTGTGGAATGGGCTCACCAGATCGTTTGGCCATCAGATAACCATCTACACCCTTTACAGGACGACGGGGTTTCGTGGTTCGAATTGGTGCTCAGCTTTATGATTTCTCGAAAAGTACTACTGCCAGTCAAGAGACCGGCACAAGGAGGAGTTGACAGACTTATCGCTTTTTCTTCCGAAGCAGCTATGCAGGCGTATAACGTGAAGTTATCGGAACTGGCGAACTCTTTTTCCATCTTGATGAAACAACTGGCCGACCTGTGTGATCAGCCTTTTTTGCCATCAGTGGAACGTGGATTGGTGAGAAGTCTTTACAGGCTAGGAGCAACAATGTTTAGTAGCGGATTCAAATGGAGGCCGGTCTACCCGTCACAGGTAGAGGTTCTCGGTATTTTGCATTCTTTCCTGAAGGGACATCAAGGCCAGGCCTTTTCGACTTTACCACCTTTGGATATTTCACTTGATGACACCCTGTACCGGCGCGTGGCGCAGGAACTGCATGGGACATGGCAATCACGGCAATCAGTAGCACAAAGATCAATGAGAGCGTTCAGGCGGAGAACACAGGAGGGTAGTCAGAGAAGACTGATGTTTGGATAGTTGAGTTGGTTTGCATGTTCTTCCCACGATGATCGTGGAAGAAATTTCGGCAATGGCCGCGCTTGCACTCGTCAGGGCGCGTACGCTAAGGAGAAAAGGATAAATTGTAACGACCGCACTTGTGACGTCACTGGAATGATGGTTAGGGGCAATGATCCCAAATAGTATTTTTTTACAGGTTAGTGAGTCATCGACATTTGTGCTGCATATTTTGCTATTGTTGTCATGATTTGATGATCATCAAACGTGACGATGTATGATCATGTATGATCGCCATCAGGACTAGTTATCATGATCATAGTCATGATATGTCAGATCGCGAGCATGATTAGTTGTCACAATAGTAGTCATGATTCATGATCATTTTTTCTAACTACTTGGTGGTTGCTTTTGCTTTAGGCCACTTGCAAGTACTTGCAACCCCCCTTGCAACCCCCTTGCAACCATGGTGCAGCATGTTGCAAGTACGGTAACTACGGTAAGTTTTTAAGTGAAGTTGGCGGACTTATAAGTTACAAACCAAACATATATGTATTTATAAGTTTTTTTAAGTTGTTTTCAAAAAAATCAAAA
>BGPT01001881.1:135572-160721 GCA_003297045.1 Symbiodinium sp. clade C Y103
GGTGAGACACACAGCTTACCTGCTCAACAGGTATGCCATACACTCAGATGGCAACACAAGCTTCTTCAGAAGATGGCACAAAGAACACAAAACACCACTATGCGAGTTCGGTGAAACAGTTCTGTATATGTTGCCCAACTCAACACACATTCCAAAGATGGAACAGCGCTTTATGCCAGGCATCTGGCTGGGCAAGGACACAACATCCAATGAGAACCTCATTGGAATTCCCAACAAGGTTGTTCGAGCACGAACAATCAGACGACTTCCAGCACCAGAGAAATACAACAAGCAACTGATGGACGTGATCAACAGGTCACCAACACTTCCATACACAACCGGTGGACCATACGTCTCGAGACCACCACCGGTGTACAGACCACTGAGGAGAACAGCAGCAGCAGAAGGAGACACACAGACCTCTACCTCTGAGCCAGGAACAACAATTCAACAACAAGCAACAACTCAACAANCACTGAGGAGAACAGCAGCAGCAGAAGGAGACACACAGACCTCTACCTCTGAGCCAGGAACAACAATTCAACAACAAGCAACAACTCAACAATCTCAACCTCAAGCACGACAACCGGAAGCATCAGCAGATGCATCGCCAAGACCCGCCATTGCAGACTCACCAATGGCAACAGCACCAACAAGCTGTCACACAAGACCATCACTTCCATCACCAAAGCGAACAGTCGCAGATGAAGTGGCAGAAGGCAGTCTGCCAAAGCAACAGCGAACCACAGAAGCATCAACAGGTCCAGCAAGACCTGAAACAACAACAGAGCCGCCAAAGAGCAAACTACGAATCACAAAGGTGACAATCCAAACAAAGAAAGGGGTCGAAATCACAGCATACACCTGTGACGACATCACAGAACAACAAACAGAGAAGATCCTCTTGGAACCAATGGTCCACAACACAGAAGGATTAGACAAACNCGAAATCACAGCATACACCTGTGACGACATCACAGAACAACAAACAGAGAAGATCCTCTTGGAACCAATGGTCCACAACACAGAAGGATTAGACAAACAGAAGACCATCGAAGGAATGAAGAATGAGATCGACTCCATGAAGAAACAACAGGTGTACATGGAAGTCGACATCAACACTTTGACCCCAGAACAGCGAAAGAACATCATACAGTCACGATGGGTTCTCAGAGACAAAGGCAACAACGTCCGTGCAAGGATCGTCGCAAAGGGCTACACAGAGACAGTCAACGACCTCGACGACATCTATGCATCAACACCCATCTTCTGCGTTCTGAGAACACTACTCACAATATGCCTCAACAGAGGCTGGGTAGCAAGAACAGGAGACATCTCAACAGCTTTTCTACATGCCGCAGCAGCAACAGCAGACCTCTACATGTACCCACCCAAGGAGTTTTGCAGACCAGAGGACAACATCATCTGGAAACTCCACAAAGCCATTTATGGACTAAGAAGTAGTCCAAAAGCATGGCAAAACCACCTGGCAGAAGTCCTACAACAACTGGGACTTCAACGCAGCACCGCAGAGCCCAACATCTTCATGACACCAACCAGGGATTGCTACATCCTCGTCTACGTTGACGACCTCCTCTTTCTAGGAGAACAACAGGTGGTGGACAAGATCTTCACAGCCATTCAGCAACATCTTCTTCTACGACCAACAGGTACACTCGAACCAGGGAAGACANTTTCTAGGAGAACAACAGGTGGTGGACAAGATCTTCACAGCCATTCAGCAACATCTTCTTCTACGACCAACAGGTACACTCGAACCAGGGAAGACAGTTTCTTTCCTTGGACGCAACATCACCAACAACGGTGATAGCTACGACATCTCACTATCGCAGGACTATGTGGTCAACATCTTGTAGGAGAACAACATGCTGAATTGCAATCCAGCACCAGCACCAGGAACAACAGCACTGAAGACGCCTACAGCTGATCACGAACAACCCCTCTCTCAAGATGAACATGCAGCCTACAGGAGAACAGTAGGCAAGCTACAATGGATGACCTACACCCGTCCAGACATCAGCTACGCAACAAAGGAGCTGGCCAGAGCACTACAAGCACCAACGACGGCAGACCAACAGAAGCTGAAGCATCTCCTCAGGTATCTCNTACGCAACAAAGGAGCTGGCCAGAGCACTACAAGCACCAACGACGGCAGACCAACAGAAGCTGAAGCATCTCCTCAGGTATCTCAAAGGAACACAACACTACAGACAGGTCATCAGACCAACAGCAAAGATACCTCCAACGCAGATTCCAGACCTCAACATCTACGTGGACAGCGACTGGGCAGGATGTCCAGAAACAAGAAGATCAACAACAGGATTTGTCATCACACTGCTTGGAGCAACAATCAACTACGGCAGCCGAACACAGGCAACAATTGCACTCTCAAGTGCAGAAGCAGAGCTGTACGCAATCAACACAGGAGCAACAGAAGCACTACACCTGCGCAATCTCCTCATGGNAACACAGGCAACAATTGCACTCTCAAGTGCAGAAGCAGAGCTGTACGCAATCAACACAGGAGCAACAGAAGCACTACACCTGCGCAATCTCCTCATGGAACTTTTCAACGTCCAGAAGGTCAACATCAAGATCCACACAGATTCGTCAAGTGGCAAGAGCATGGCAACAAGGATAGGATCGTCAAGGAAAGCGAAACATATCGACCTGAAACACCTCTTCATACAACAACTGATCTCACACGACATCGTGAGACTCAACAAGATTCACACCAACGAGAATCCAGCAGACATTTTCACCAAATACATATCAACAGAAACACTCCACAGACACCTGCAGGCAGCTGGACTCAACACCCAGCAAAACACCCACTAGGGAGTGGATGCAGCAACAGCAACAACAGTTTCACCAGCAGCTTGTAACAAGCAAGTCGATGTAACCGTGCGTGCGCGTGTACAGCAACGACGTGAGCAAACATTGCACACACAAACGCACACGGGCGATACAGCCATGGTGCAGCGAAGTTTGACCACATCTCGTGTTTCGTTTCAACCCGTATTTCAACGAGATTCTTTTTTGGATTTTCAACACGGAGATCTACATGCATGGCAAGCCCTGAATTTGTCAACATGTTGTTTTACTCAACATGCCAGTTTCAAGTCCGGCATTTGCCAGCAGATAGTTGGCAACATGACGTTTCATTTCGTTTTCTCCGCAGCTTTTTTTTTGGCCTCAACCATCACGGCCAACAAGTGTTGGTGGCACCGTCAACACCAACTATGGCGGGACTTCTCACAAAGTTTCCCAACTCTGAGGTGAAGANCAACCATCACGGCCAACAAGTGTTGGTGGCACCGTCAACACCAACTATGGCGGGACTTCTCACAAAGTTTCCCAACTCTGAGGTGAAGATCTCAGCACAGGAGATCACAACACCTCTCCATGCGCTCGGTCTGACGACAACTGTCTTGACCATGTGCAAGGAGATGGAGGATTTTTCAGTTGAGAAGAGTGACCCTGAGAGCCATCAACAGCAGCTGCGTTCCAACAACAGGTTAGCGCTTTGGCTGGCCATCACCCGGGAAGAACTGGACAACATCCGTGATCCGACAACATCGGATGTGAAGGTGCAGTCTCTTCACGGAAGACAGCGTCTTCCACGGTGGGACAAAGTCGTTCTCGCCACTACGCCGGCGGCAGCCATGTGCAACTGGTTTTACCATTCAACGGAACAGCACCTTGGAACTTCCAACAAAAAGGAGCTGATTCTCCTTAGTTGGGAGCCGGAACAAATCCAACATGCCAAGCGTCTCTCCTCAGGAACTTTGACAAGTTTCTCACGGGGCTACTGTTTTCCGCAGTTTCAGCTCGAAGCAGGGCATGTGTACAACATGACCAAGTATGAGTATGAGAGCCAGCAGTCGTGGATTGTCTTCAGCAGTGATGGTCTGAACATCAACCACTGCATTGGCACTTACTATTCTTGGTCAAAGGCATGGGCATGGGACTTCAACGTACCCATCAACATGGCAGAAATCAAAGACATCAGCCATGTCCAATGGCCAGCAGCACTGCAGGCCTTGTGGTACAGCGGGTTGCAGTGTCTGGACAGTATGGACGGAGAGGTGTGCAGCCAGATCAAAGGTCTTCTCCAGCAANGCAGCACTGCAGGCCTTGTGGTACAGCGGGTTGCAGTGTCTGGACAGTATGGACGGAGAGGTGTGCAGCCAGATCAAAGGTCTTCTCCAGCAACAACACCCTCTGTTCAAAGGGCCGAACCCTGTCTCCTGGATCAGCTACAATGGCATCAAGACAATTGACCGGCTGCGCGGCACAGAAGCCTGCATTGTCTGGGCAGACACTATGGATGTCCAGGAATACATGGCAGAGATCAACAGCTGGCGAGAGGATCCAACAAGTGGCAATGACGATGCGGAGATGCCGGATGGCGCAGGAGATGAGGCGGCCAACACCAAGGACCGCTAATGATGCTGATGCCAAGATCTACCTCAACACTAGAAGAGCGCAACAGTGAGAGGGATCTGAGGCATAGGCCAACACAGTTGGTAAACAACTTGCAGCTCAGCTAGATAGGTGTNAAGATCTACCTCAACACTAGAAGAGCGCAACAGTGAGAGGGATCTGAGGCATAGGCCAACACAGTTGGTAAACAACTTGCAGCTCAGCTAGATAGGTGTATACTAGCGATAGACGACATCTTCTTTCGATGCTGCATGAGTGTAAAGTGTATAGCGTTTCCCAACATTATAGCCATCTAATGTCGTTTGGGCCCAACAATTTATGATGACGACTGTTGGACGAGACATCCAACATTCGAGGGGCCGTGTCAAATTGTCACGTGCTCCTGTACAACATGTTTCTGTTCCCCGCAGGCCTTGAGCCATTTGTCCAGTGTAGGTANAAATTGTCACGTGCTCCTGTACAACATGTTTCTGTTCCCCGCAGGCCTTGAGCCATTTGTCCAGTGTAGGTACAACAATACAGACGTGTGCACAGCAACCGCAGAGACAAAAGGACACAAGCAGACCACAACAACAACTCCGCTGAGCTACCTTGTGATTTTACATGGTAGCGGAGCTCTGCCTTACCAGGGGCATCTCCAAGCAACAGCAGTAAACAACAGGCAGAGGGCTTGATCCCAGAACACTGGGGGACTCTNATGGTAGCGGAGCTCTGCCTTACCAGGGGCATCTCCAAGCAACAGCAGTAAACAACAGGCAGAGGGCTTGATCCCAGAACACTGGGGGACTCTCAACAACACTGCATACAACGCCCAAGGAATAACACAGCAAACAACAAAAGAAGCAACAGCTGAACAACAACACTTTGACTACAGGCAGAGGCAGTGATCCCAAAACATTGGAGGAGCTTCAACAAAACCTCACGAGACAACAATGGCCGCATCACCAACAGCACTACCAGATGATCAGACAGAAGCGTTGGCATCAACACACCGTCTCAAACTCAAACCCCCAACATACGATGGCAACTATTCCACGTTTGAGGAGTGGAAATACAAATTCACAGCCTACATGGGCCTACAGGACCCATTCTACCCCAACATGCTACGACGTGCATCAACAACAACACAACGCCTCACAGAAGCAGACTTGAGAGGAGCAGCGCAAACACTTGAGGAAGCAGACAGATGGGTACAACTAGACAACAACTTGAAGTACATACTTGTGAACGTAACAACAGGAGCTGCAGCTACAGTATGTCGACAACACCAACACGAGATGGGACTTGAAACCTACAGGCAGCTCAACAACAGGTTTGCCATACCACTTGGAACAAGAAGCATAGGGTACCTAACAAAGCTGCTCAAGCCAACATTCGACAGCAACAACTTCGAGGAGTCATTCTCCAACTGGGAATTCGAGCTCTCAAGGTACGAGAGAGACAACAACACAACACTACCAGACCAAATCAAAATNCAGGGCCACTGCAACAACACCTGCACTTGAATGCAGGAGCAACACCAACATACGTAGAGGTACGTGAAACAATCATGGAATACTACAGAGCCACTACAGCCCTCAGCAGGCTACAACAGCAACCTGGGTCATCCAGCGTTTCAACACATGCCCAAGGAGGACCGGCACCTATGGACATTGGAGCTGTCAACAAAGGATACAAAGGAAAGTACAACAAAGGAAAAGGAAAGAAGTCCTACAAAGGAAAAGGAAAGAGCAAAGGCAACAAAGGCAAAGGATATGGTTACGTGTACAACAAAGGCAAAGGAAAGATTGGACAAGGCATGCCATTCAAAGGAGCGCTCAACAAAGGAGGATACATAGGCAAAGGAAAAGGCAAGCCAACAGGCAAAGGAAAAGGAGTCCCAACACAAGGATGCTACAGGTGTGGTCAGCCAGGCCACATAGCAAGAGATTGCAGAGTGGCCGTGCACAACCTCAACGAAGCCACAGGCAACACCAACACCTACACCAATCATTGGCAAGAAGACCCAACAGCCCAATGGTATCAACAACCATACTATGACGGTCAATGGTGGAATGATGACCAAACACAGGTCAGCGCATTGCCACAGCAACAACTGGCACTACCACCACCAAGCGCGCAGGAACAACAAGTTCCACAACTTCACATTGCAGCCGTTTCGATCCAGCATTCCAACAAGCACCAGCCGGCAATTGAGCAAACAGCAAGTACTACAGAACAACTAATGATTGACAGTGGAGCAGCAACACACGTCTGCCCACCATGGTTTGCTCCAACATACACAACATATGACTTACACCCTGAGCAAGGCCCAAAACTTACCACAGCAACAGAAGAAGACATCAAGGTCTACGGCTACAAATGGGTGTACATGAAGAACAGCAAGCAACAACCAATCGTCATACCCTTTTATGTGTGTGACNAGCAACAGAAGAAGACATCAAGGTCTACGGCTACAAATGGGTGTACATGAAGAACAGCAAGCAACAACCAATCGTCATACCCTTTTATGTGTGTGACGTGTCACAACCCATTTTGTCAGTAACAAGACTGGCATCACAGGGTTTCAACATCCACCTCAGCGAGCACCCAACAATCACCAACACCAACGGTTTCGAAGCAACACTGAAGCAACAACAAGGGCTGTATTTTCTTACAGTCAACGTCAGCCCAATGCCAAGGAACATGAAGCTCGACATATGTGAGACGTCACATGGCATTCGAGCAGCAGTGTCTCCAGTGACACTTACACCAGCAGGACATGCATGGGTAACACACAACAATGATATCTGGATGTACAACAGCAGTGGATACCTGGTGAGGGTACACAAAAGAACAAGAAAGGCCCTATACACACCAGATACACAATGTCCAGTTCCAGAAGAACAGCTGGACAACTACAGGAGAACGATAGCATACAAACCAGACGGAACACTTGAGGACTTTGAGGACAAGTACAAGGACCTTCCACAACAACAGAAGAACAAAAGACTCCCAGGACCAGCATGGTCAGGAGAGACATGGTTTAAGGTCAAAGAAGCAACAAGACCTCCAGCACCACCGCTGCCCAAGGCACCAACAGCGATACCAGCACCAGCCGTGGCAACACCAAAGGCACCAACAGCCAAAGCAACGACACAGCAGCAGCAGCAACAAGAGCCCACAGGATCGGCAGTCCGACATCGAGACAAGAAGCCAGTGGCACAACCATTGGTACAACAACAGCCAATGAAACAACAAACATATCCGGGAACAGCAGTTCCAGGACCAAAGGACACACCAGCAACAGCAGACTACTGGATCAAGGAAGGACACTACTGGAAAAGAGTCCATGTACAACAACGGACTCAACTTTACATCCCACAGCAAACAATGGATGGTCCAGACGTCACAAAGCTACTGCCACAACGACAAACCATAGTTAAGCCAACATCAGGAGCAAGAGGATACAGGATTGATGATGACTGGACAACAAAGACTTCAGCAACGATGAACTTCACATGGACAGGTTCAACAAACTTTGAGGAGAGCACAGCCTACAAAGAGGAGTACTACAACATCGATGAGGAAGAACACGTGGATGCCAGAACAGCAAAGGGCATCAAAGCACCAGATCAGCCAACAGCACAAGAACGAGCTGAACATGAGCTCACACATCTCCCTTACAGGAGTTGGTGTCCAACATGCGTCCAAAACAAAGGACGAGCAGACAACCACCCACGACAACACAGCAAACTACCAGTGGTACAATTCGACTTTTGTTTCTTCAAAACACTTGGAGAAAAGGAAACAACACCAATCCTCACAGGCATTGATGTGGAAACAGGCATGAGCATGGCAGTTCTTGTCAGCAACAAGACAACAGACTTTCAATACCACGTCCAATGCATACAAACATTCCTAATGGAATGTGGCNGAAACAGGCATGAGCATGGCAGTTCTTGTCAGCAACAAGACAACAGACTTTCAATACCACGTCCAATGCATACAAACATTCCTAATGGAATGTGGCAGAGTACAAGCCGTACTTAACAGCACAATCCTCCAATCAGACCAGGAGGACCACCTCATAGCACTACTCAGAGCAACAGCAGCCAAGATGGGAGGAAACATTACAGTTCGACAAGCANTCATGTCAACATGACAAACCTTACATGGGAATGACTTGATTTGTATCAGAATTGTTGCCAAATTTGTGACAGATTTCATCTTGAATTTTCACATTCGTTCAAGACATTGAATTCAAGCAGGCCTGTGCCATGTTGCGCCATACGTGCGCTAGTGAAAGGGGGCGTGTCGCTTGTAGCTCCACCATTTGCCTTGGAACATCCGGCTCTCAGAGATTCCAATTTTCAGTGACTGCAGTTTGTCTTCTTGCTATTTGCAGCTTTGCTTTCGGTTGGTGCATGTGTTTTGTCTGGCTTCTTTCTTCCGGCTAAGTGGGGGTCAGCATGGACACGGACACTTTGGACAATGATTCTTTTGGGAACTTTCCAATCGATGTCGGACCAACTGAATCTTGTGCAGCAGATGTTGTCACTGCAGATGATACTGGAACACTGGGAGACATGCCAGGAACGGTGGAAACAGGTCAAACAGATATGCAACCGTTGGAAGATGATTGCGTTGGAATTCCGGATTTCTATGGTGGTGCAAATTTATTTGGTGGCCCTGATTTTTCATTTCCTGAAGAGTGGAGCCCACTCACTGCCGCTTCAGGTGTTGATGCCGCTCGTGATGATTCAGCGCCTGCGTCCGATGCTCCAGATGTCGGGTCCTCTTTTGGGCATTCTGATTTTTCTTTCAACGGCAGTCAGCCCTCTGGGCCTGTACTTGGAGTGGCAATTCATGATGCTATGTTTTCCTGGAATCTTCTTTCGAACTGCAAAGTTACAGTTACGGGTATTGAACTTCCTTGGGAGACTGAAATTTTATAGAGAGCTTTTCAACGATGAGCCGCCTCAGCCAGTTCCGAGAATGCCGATCAGTGACGCCTGTGATTTCCATGTTGATGTTGAGCCGCAAGCTGTTGCCTCAGCCATTGCAGAAGTTGCCAAATTCTCAGACTCCAATCCAGTGCATTCCTTGTGTGTGGGTAGTGCTGATGATGTTCAATTCCATGTGAAGCGCCAACAATTGAGGGACGCTGCCATTGGGAAATTGTTGATCATTCTTAGACATTGCTTACTTGCCAGCGCCACGGGTCGTCATATTATCAACCTTGGAAATGCAGAGCAGCAAGATGCCGGAGCCTTTGAGATTGTTGATGCAGTGGTTGGGATCCGTTCCTCTGCAACTCTTGTGAAAAGGGCAAACTCACTGCTCTCATATCTTAGGTGGTATGCCAAAGCAGGTCATGTTGATGTCAACCCATTTGAGGAAAAGTTCATCTGGGATTATTTTCTTCATTTGAAGGAAAGTGGAGCGCCTGAAACCAGGGCGGATTCTGCATTGTCGGCCTTTAGATTTGCTTTCTATATTCTAGGCTTCGAGTGTCTTGAGGCTGCTCTCAAAAGTCGCCGTTTAGTAGGAGTGTGCGAGATCATGCTTGCAGGGAAGAGACTCCTCAGACAGGCGTTGCCCCTCACCGTTGTCCAGATCAACCGCTTGCATCGCTTGTTAGTGGACGTGAACGTGCACTTGGTTGACAGAGCTGTGATTGCGTACATTTTGTTTGCACTCTACGGCAGATGTAGGAACAGCGACTTGCAAATGATCCATGCCTTGCGTAGAGACTTTGATGCTGCAGGTGGTTTCGTAGTTATTGAAACGTGCAACCACAAATCGGGCAGAAAGGCTGCGCTCAAAACCAGACTCATGCCCATTGTGGTACCCGCCAGGGGGGTTGATGGTAAGGTTTGGACTGACGTTGCTCTCAAGGTTTTTGAGGATGTGGGTGTCGATTTAGATAATCCAATTGACGGTCCTTTGATGCGTGCTCCAGCAGATGGTGAAGGAGCATTCATGCTCCGTGGATTCAAGTCGTCGGAAGTGTCGGCAATGCTCCGCCGTTTCTTAGAGCTTGATGATCCAACTCCAGGGTCTGAGGTAGAGATCGTCTCAAGTCACAGCCTCAAATCCACTTTGCTTGCATGGTGTGCTAGGTATGGCCTTGCACCTTCAACTAGGTCCATGTTAGGCAGACACATTTCAGCTTTGAATGAGACCTTTGCTATCTACTCCAGGGATTTGGTGTGCGCCCCAGTAGCTGAACTTCAAACTGTGATTGATGCAGTTCATGCAGGAAGCTTTCAGCCAGACTCTCAGAGATCCGAGTTTTTCAAGTCGACTGGTCTGGGTGTTGATGCTGCACAGGGTCATGCAGATTTTGAGGGTCCATGCGATGGAGTATACACACCAGCTGCCAGTCATTCTTATGAACCAAGTCTCGCAGGGAGTTGGGAGCTGACAGGGTCCGCCTTAAAGGCCCACGAGGCAGAGGTCCACAGCCCTGGGCCCAGCAATGCTGCTGGGTTAGGTGGAGATGATGCCAGTCATGCTGCACATGATTCCGGCAGTTCAGATTCATCTTCATCAGATGGTGATGGTTTTTCTTCAGACGGTTCTGATTTGGTTGAGCCCCCGGCACGTGTCAAGAGATTTCGAGCGAAGATCCCTGCAGAGGAGAAGTGGTATGTGCATTCGCGTTCTCACCTTGTCCATCGATATGATGGGAACTCCCACCAACAGCATGAGGTTTCTTGTTTGTGGAAAGGTGCTCACAGATTCATATGCGTTGTGCACAGAAGCCACCGCGTGGAATGTTTTGTGCAAGTCATGCAACAAGCGCTGATTTGCCAGAGTTTTGGATGGCCTGAGCCTCATGGATGTGCAATGTGAAAAGACAGTGCTTTGTTTGCTGTAGGGCATGGCCCCATGTTGCATTGTGCCGGACACACATGTTGCTGGGGTAAATCCCTTGCCACCGTGAGATGATTCATGAATGTTGATTGCACCGGAGGATGATCTCCACATGTGACATTTGGCAAACCGCCAATATGCTGCTTTGTGGGTTCAAGTTTCACCCACATGGGGGATATCAGATACCTATTCTGGCAACCTTGATGTTTAGACATGCAATTTTTCAAATTTTTCATTTCTGCTGAACCCATTGGCAGGGAACCGACCATGTAATGATGTTCACCCGTTGTCAATGAAACATTTAGTGTCTTTCTGAAAAATTCCACCTCTCTTTTGACTACCTAGTGCCCGTTGCCATGGTGTCGATTGTCGACAGTGAAGCGCAGTTTGATCAAAGGCTGAACCAGGTCAAGGTTCCTGCACTGCTCCAAAGAGCTCTGAAGGCAGCAGGTGTCAACACCATCCCATCGTTAGCCTACGCTTTTGGACAACCAGGGCAGCCAATTCCATCAGATGAGTTTGCCACTTGGGTGAGGTCCTTAGAACCGACCGCGACTGTTGGCGGTGTGGCATCACTCAAGAGACTGCTCTTCGAATCGCAGACACAACTTCTCGCTGACTTAAAAGAGAAGATCCTCAATCCGGAACCAACAGTTGCCCGGAAGGTCCCTGCTGCTGAAAGAGATGCCAGGTTAGTAAATTTGAAAATGAGACTCACAGGTGTGGTCATCGAAGGACATAGTGAACCAAGTCACTCTCTCCTTGACCTTGCTACGCAACTCTATGACCAGAATGTACTTCGTTGGATACCACTTGAAAAGTGTTACAGCAGACTGACAGAGTTGTCATTCAACAACAAGCCGCAATCCAAACTCCTTGAGGTCGAGTCGTCAAAAATTGTGGTGCGTGACAAGGAATCCGAACATGAAGCCCAAGTTGAATCTTCATACCAAGTTCTTGAAGCACTTAAGCGCAGAGGTTTGGCCCTCGATTTTGCAGGAGTGATGTCCTTTGTGCATCATGAGAAATATGTGCAAGTCCTCTTCGCCCATTTGAACCGTGATCCTCCGCCAGGATACAACAGATGTAGTGTATCACAGTTGATTGCTGCTGACAGGGCAGCGTGGTGCCATTTGATTGAGAAAAACGTGAAGCCCCGACCAGACGCTGCGGGGGTTTTGGAGCTGAACACCAAATTGGAAGAAGCGTTGAAAACTTATGAAGTCAGCTTCACATTGCTCCCTCTTGCTGCAAAACAAGTGCCTAAGCCCGCTGCTCCTAGCGCGCCTAGTGTTAGGCCACCTCAGAACAATCCCACCAAGGGAAATGGCAAGAGGAACAACAATCGATTCAGCCCTTACAACTCAAAAGGGAAGGGCAAAGGCAAGCGCAATGATCAGCGTGTGCCCAAAGAGATTAGGGATGCAGGGGGTACAGCAACCACCGCCAATTTGTTTTGATTTCTCGCTCAAGAAATGCAAAGAGCATGTCGCCGAAGGAGCTCGTTGTAGGAAAGGCTACCACTTGTGTGCCATTTGCTACGGTACACACTGCATGGCAGACCACAAAAAGGCCTGACTAGGCCATGACTTTGTTGGAGGCCGTAAACGCTCTTGCAGTCCTGAAAAGGTTACAACCGAGCCTGGACCTTCACAAAAAGTAGCTCGTGTCATTGGAAAAGAAACCAGTTTTGATCCAGTTTTGCCCGGCATTTTGCCTTTGGCCGCTCCTTCAGCAACCAATGTGCCTAGCCAGAAGCTCAGTAGATGTCCATCTGGAGACAGCCAAGACGCAAATAGTGAAACATCAAATTCTTTGCATGACCAATTTTCATTTGCCGCTCCTGCCAAACCATCAATGCCATGTCAGGAGCCCAGTGCAAGCCCACCTTGCGATGCCAAGGAATTCACCAAAGAACCGTTTTTCATTGAACTGTGCGCCGGGTCCGCCCGAGTTACATCATGCTTGCAATCGTTAGGCATGCCAGCATCCTTTGGAGTTGATCACAAGCGCATGAAGCATTCTGGTAAGGTAATGATCGCTGACATGACTACTGCAGAGGGACAAGCATTAGTCTGGCTTTGGCTTTCTTCACCAAACTGTGCAGGGGTGTTTTGTGCACCCCCATGCGGTACATGCAGTCGTGCACGGGGAATCCCGATAACTTTGCCAAACGGTTTTGTTGTTGCTGGCCCTCAGCCGTTGCGCACAGAAGAGCATCCGAATGTGGTTCAGCATATGTCATACATCAACAAGTTGAGGGTCTCGTCAGCCAACACCTTGTATCATTTCATCACACAGGTATGCCTGTATTGCCTCGAGCACGACCTAGTCGTTGTGATTGAAAACCCAAGATCATCGCTGTATTGGCGCACGACCTTTTTCCAGCCATTGGTTGCTAGACTCCGTTTTACTGCACACCAGGCCTGTGCCTACGGCTCTTCCAGACCCAAGTGGACAGTCCTTGCCAATAACACCAACTCGTTGCATAAGCTCAATTTGACTTGTCCTGGTGAAAGTTCAAATCATGTGCATCAGCCATGGGGGGTTGTGCATAAACCTGGCCAAGGCCGTGCCTTCTCGACCGCTGAAGAGACTGCATACCCCTTGGCTTTAGCCTATCACATTGCATTCTTCATGGCTCAAGAATTGTTGACTAAAGGCTGGCAACCCCCTGCCATTCAGTTTCAACAGCCTGAAGACATGTCGTATCAGCACCTGCGTGCCATTGTTGGGTTGCAGCCTAAAGCCAGTAAAATCCCACCGCTCCTCACGGAATTTTCCGACATTGTGTCCGTTCATGTTGCCATGACCATACAGATGCCAGTGCAGCCAGGTGAAAAACTTGTCACACCATGGTTTTCCATCCCTGCTGGGGCCTGTCTCCTCAAAAAAACCCCCGGTCCGGTCAAATGGGGGGAAAGTAGTTGACATCTGTCCAAAAGGAACACCGGGGGAAAGTAGTTGACATCTGTCCAAAAGGAACACCAGGTAAACTTGTTTTCTTTGGCCTTTACAGATCGTGTGATGAGTTTGTGAGTGAAGCCGTTGCAGCAGGACACCCCATGGGTAAGGAATCCCGCTTACCACCTGCACTTTCCAAAACCATCCAATTTGTTTGCCATAACTCATTGCACTCCGTGGCAAAGCATAGGCATGAGACACTTGCGCATTGGCTGGAAAGGGGAAAAGTGCTGGTTCAGCAAGAAGCTGAACTCCACAAGTCTTTGCATGGTGACCTAAGGGCTATCCTGGCCCCCAAGCGTTTGCTCTTGTGGAAAGAAATGATGACCCACTATGGGTACCCCGATGTTGAAGTTTTTGACGAAGTGGTGTCGGGGATCGAGTTGTTTGGAACTGCACCATTTGTACCTTCTTTTGATCCCAGCTTCAAGCCTGCACAGATCACAGCATCGGAGTTGGAGAAGAATGCGCCCGCTTCTCGAGCAGCCTTGTTTGCATCGATCAGGTCCACAGGTGATGCCCAGCTTGATGAAGAAGTGTTCTCTAAGACGCTTGCAGAACTCGAGTGTGGCTGGCTGGAGGGGCCGTTGGACCCCTCAGAACTTCCGGACAATGCAGTGGTTAGCAGGCGTTTTGGCATAAAACAAACCTCAGGTGACGTAGTGAAGGTCAGGTTGATCGATGACTTCTCTGCGTCCGGTGTGAACTCAACAGTGCAAGTAGAATCTGCATGCAAGCTGCATACATTGGACGTGGCAGCAGCAATGTGCTTTGAGTTGCTCCAGCTGTCGGGCAAACATCCATGGGTGGGCAAGACGCTCGACCTAAGTGCGGCCTACAGGCAACTGGGAGTGTCTCCCGGCTCAAGGTGGGTGTCATACATTGCAGTGTTCGACCCGGCTACAAGGAAACCCAAAGTGTTTGCAATGAAGGCCCTCCCATTTGGGGCAAGCAGGTCGGTGTATGGTTTTCTCAGGGTCGCCCACTCCCTGTGGTGGCTGGGTTGCGTTGCTTTGAAGTTGGTGTGGAGCAATTTCTTTGACGACTTTGTGACGTTGGCCCGTGACCTGGAAGCCACAGCAGTTGACATTGCATCATCCCAGTTCCTTAAACTCCTGGGCTGGGAGACCGCCTCTGGAGAAAAGAACCTTCCTTTCTCTTCTAAGTTCAAAGCCTTGGGAGTCGAAATCGACCTGTCGGCATGGACGAGTGGCAAGGTCTTTTTCAGCAACACTCAAAAGAGAGCAGACGAATTGATCAAAACCATTGACGGGATCCTGGAGTCCAAGAAACTTTCCTTGCATGGAGCACAGGTCCTTAGGGGAAGAATGCAGTTTGCTAAATCCCAGATGTGGGGCAGGTCAGCTAAGCTTTGTTTAAGTGCAGTAACCTCCCATGCCTTTAGTGACTCAGCCCCTTTAGTCCAACCCAAGACCCTAATGGCCCTTGCATGCTTCCGGAATAGTTTAGTGAGTGCCAGGCCCAGGGAAATCACTTCCTCCTGGGACAGACCGTATTATGTCTTTACCGACGCTTCATTTTGCCCTGAAGATACATCTTGGCCGTGTGGCCTCGGTGGGGTGCTGGTAGACAGTGATGGCAAACAGATCTCCGCAATGTCCTTCTGCCTGTCCTCCAGTGACTTAGAGATTCTCGGGTACCCCCCGAAAAGCACGGTCATTTTTGAGGCCGAACTGCTTGCGTTGGTAGTTTGTCTGATTCTTTGGAGAAAACAACTGAGAAACCGCCCGTGTGTTGCTTATATAGATAACAACTCCACCCGAGATGTCTCCATTTCCGGATCCGCTCGAACTGAACCAGGCTCCCAGCTGGTAGCTCAGTTGTTGGCCAATGAGGATGCCAGTGGAACGTACATGTGGTTTGCACGTGTCCCGTCAGCAAGCAACATTGCCGATAATCCTAGCAGGGGTTCTTTAGATGGGATAACAGCCAAAGTTGTTCCCACCGAACTTGTCCGCATAACTATCAAGAAATGTCTGAATGCTGTCAGCATGTGAGGCGATGTAGCCCGAATGTTCCGATGATGGAAGTGCGGCTAAATTGGGGGATGTGTGGACATTTTGGTCCTTGTTGGAATGTGATGTGACGGAGGATGGACCTTCGAAGTTTTTGGAAGTGATGCAAAAATCAGGTGATGCTTTGACGANATGTGTGGACATTTTGGTCCTTGTTGGAATGTGATGTGACGGAGGATGGACCTTCGAAGTTTTTGGAAGTGATGCAAAAATCAGGTGATGCTTTGACGATGACGTGGCATCAGAAGAGTATCCTGTGATGAGCACAGGAGGATATTTGATCTCCCCCAGTGGTCGCGCAAAAAGAGTGTGGCGCTTTCACCTGAAGCTGACAGTGATTTCATGTGTTTTGTGTTTTTGGTTTGCTTTGGTTTTCGTTTGGGTTTCTCTCACCGGAAGTTGACCAATGGTAACTCGGAAGTGCTTTGCGTCTAAGTTTTGGATTTAANGCAGCCTGTCAACGCGTTGATAGCGCATTAAATCTAAAAACGAGAAAGTTGTGCATGGCACAACTTTAGCAAAGCAACCAATGAACAACAGCCAATGAAACCAAGATAGCGCAATGCCGTGCTGCTATGCGTAAGCCGCTAGAAAAACACCTGCTGTTTTCCCCCAAAAACTAACCAACCAAATTATATGCCCGGCTCTTGGCAACGCCAAACCGTGTAATGCTGACGCCAGTTTACCTGCGCCAAAAACCCTTTTGGAAAATTACTGCCAGCTTGAAGTTTGAAATTGACAACCAACACTTGTGATGCAATTGCCTGGCTGGAACATGTCGATCTTGTTATACACAAATTTGGGAGACATGATGCTTGCATAAACCTTGATGAATTTGAGTTGACGAAAGTGCATGCAGTCATGTCAACATGACAAACCTTACATGGGAATGACTTGATTTGTATCAGAATTGTTGCCAAATTTGTGACAGATTTCATCTTGAATTTTCACATTCGTTNTCATGTCAACATGACAAACCTTACATGGGAATGACTTGATTTGTATCAGAATTGTTGCCAAATTTGTGACAGATTTCATCTTGAATTTTCACATTCGTTCAAGACATTGAATTCAAGCAGGCCTGTGCCATGTTGCGCCATACGTGCGCTAGTGAAAGGGGGCGTGTCGCTTGTAGCTCCACCATTTGCCTTGGAACATCCGGCTCTCAGAGATTCCAATTTTCAGTGACTGCAGTTTGTCTTCTTGCTATTTGCAGCTTTGCTTTCGGTTGGTGCATGTGTTTTGTCTGGCTTCTTTCTTCCGGCTAAGTGGGGGTCAGCATGGACACGGACACTTTGGACAATGATTCTTTTGGGAACTTTCCAATCGATGTCGGACCAACTGAATCTTGTGCAGCAGATGTTGTCACTGCAGATGATACTGGAACACTGGGAGACATGCCAGGAACGGTGGAAACAGGTCAAACAGATATGCAACCGTTGGAAGATGATTGCGTTGGAATTCCGGATTTCTATGGTGGTGCAAATTTATTTGGTGGCCCTGATTTTTCATTTCCTGAAGAGTGGAGCCCACTCACTGCCGCTTCAGGTGTTGATGCCGCTCGTGATGATTCAGCGCCTGCGTCCGATGCTCCAGATGTCGGGTCCTCTTTTGGGCATTCTGATTTTTCTTTCAACGGCAGTCAGCCCTCTGGGCCTGTACTTGGAGTGGCAATTCATGATGCTATGTTTTCCTGGAATCTTCTTTCGAACTGCAAAGTTACAGTTACGGGTATTGAACTTCCTTGGGAGACTGAAATTTTATAGAGAGCTTTTCAACGATGAGCCGCCTCAGCCAGTTCCGAGAATGCCGATCAGTGACGCCTGTGATTTCCATGTTGATGTTGAGCCGCAAGCTGTTGCCTCAGCCATTGCAGAAGTTGCCAAATTCTCAGACTCCAATCCAGTGCATTCCTTGTGTGTGGGTAGTGCTGATGATGTTCAATTCCATGTGAAGCGCCAACAATTGAGGGACGCTGCCATTGGGAAATTGTTGATCATTCTTAGACATTGCTTACTTGCCAGCGCCACGGGTCGTCATATTATCAACCTTGGAAATGCAGAGCAGCAAGATGCCGGAGCCTTTGAGATTGTTGATGCAGTGGTTGGGATCCGTTCCTCTGCAACTCTTGTGAAAAGGGCAAACTCACTGCTCTCATATCTTAGGTGGTATGCCAAAGCAGGTCATGTTGATGTCAACCCATTTGAGGAAAAGTTCATCTGGGATTATTTTCTTCATTTGAAGGAAAGTGGAGCGCCTGAAACCAGGGCGGATTCTGCATTGTCGGCCTTTAGATTTGCTTTCTATATTCTAGGCTTCGAGTGTCTTGAGGCTGCTCTCAAAAGTCGCCGTTTAGTAGGAGTGTGCGAGATCATGCTTGCAGGGAAGAGACTCCTCAGACAGGCGTTGCCCCTCACCGTTGTCCAGATCAACCGCTTGCATCGCTTGTTAGTGGACGTGAACGTGCACTTGGTTGACAGAGCTGTGATTGCGTACATTTTGTTTGCACTCTACGGCAGATGTAGGAACAGCGACTTGCAAATGATCCATGCCTTGCGTAGAGACTTTGATGCTGCAGGTGGTTTCGTAGTTATTGAAACGTGCAACCACAAATCGGGCAGAAAGGCTGCGCTCAAAACCAGACTCATGCCCATTGTGGTACCCGCCAGGGGGGTTGATGGTAAGGTTTGGACTGACGTTGCTCTCAAGGTTTTTGAGGATGTGGGTGTCGATTTAGATAATCCAATTGACGGTCCTTTGATGCGTGCTCCAGCAGATGGTGAAGGAGCATTCATGCTCCGTGGATTCAAGTCGTCGGAAGTGTCGGCAATGCTCCGCCGTTTCTTAGAGCTTGATGATCCAACTCCAGGGTCTGAGGTAGAGATCGTCTCAAGTCACAGCCTCAAATCCACTTTGCTTGCATGGTGTGCTAGGTATGGCCTTGCACCTTCAACTAGGTCCATGTTAGGCAGACACATTTCAGCTTTGAATGAGACCTTTGCTATCTACTCCAGGGATTTGGTGTGCGCCCCAGTAGCTGAACTTCAAACTGTGATTGATGCAGTTCATGCAGGAAGCTTTCAGCCAGACTCTCAGAGATCCGAGTTTTTCAAGTCGACTGGTCTGGGTGTTGATGCTGCACAGGGTCATGCAGATTTTGAGGGTCCATGCGATGGAGTATACACACCAGCTGCCAGTCATTCTTATGAACCAAGTCTCGCAGGGAGTTGGGAGCTGACAGGGTCCGCCTTAAAGGCCCACGAGGCAGAGGTCCACAGCCCTGGGCCCAGCAATGCTGCTGGGTTAGGTGGAGATGATGCCAGTCATGCTGCACATGATTCCGGCAGTTCAGATTCATCTTCATCAGATGGTGATGGTTTTTCTTCAGACGGTTCTGATTTGGTTGAGCCCCCGGCACGTGTCAAGAGATTTCGAGCGAAGATCCCTGCAGAGGAGAAGTGGTATGTGCATTCGCGTTCTCACCTTGTCCATCGATATGATGGGAACTCCCACCAACAGCATGAGGTTTCTTGTTTGTGGAAAGGTGCTCACAGATTCATATGCGTTGTGCACAGAAGCCACCGCGTGGAATGTTTTGTGCAAGTCATGCAACAAGCGCTGATTTGCCAGAGTTTTGGATGGCCTGAGCCTCATGGATGTGCAATGTGAAAAGACAGTGCTTTGTTTGCTGTAGGGCATGGCCCCATGTTGCATTGTGCCGGACACACATGTTGCTGGGGTAAATCCCTTGCCACCGTGAGATGATTCATGAATGTTGATTGCACCGGAGGATGATCTCCACATGTGACATTTGGCAAACCGCCAATATGCTGCTTTGTGGGTTCAAGTTTCACCCACATGGGGGATATCAGATACCTATTCTGGCAACCTTGATGTTTAGACATGCAATTTTTCAAATTTTTCATTTCTGCTGAACCCATTGGCAGGGAACCGACCATGTAATGATGTTCACCCGTTGTCAATGAAACATTTAGTGTCTTTCTGAAAAATTCCACCTCTCTTTTGACTACCTAGTGCCCGTTGCCATGGTGTCGATTGTCGACAGTGAAGCGCAGTTTGATCAAAGGCTGAACCAGGTCAAGGTTCCTGCACTGCTCCAAAGAGCTCTGAAGGCAGCAGGTGTCAACACCATCCCATCGTTAGCCTACGCTTTTGGACAACCAGGGCAGCCAATTCCATCAGATGAGTTTGCCACTTGGGTGAGGTCCTTAGAACCGACCGCGACTGTTGGCGGTGTGGCATCACTCAAGAGACTGCTCTTCGAATCGCAGACACAACTTCTCGCTGACTTAAAAGAGAAGATCCTCAATCCGGAACCAACAGTTGCCCGGAAGGTCCCTGCTGCTGAAAGAGATGCCAGGTTAGTAAATTTGAAAATGAGACTCACAGGTGTGGTCATCGAAGGACATAGTGAACCAAGTCACTCTCTCCTTGACCTTGCTACGCAACTCTATGACCAGAATGTACTTCGTTGGATACCACTTGAAAAGTGTTACAGCAGACTGACAGAGTTGTCATTCAACAACAAGCCGCAATCCAAACTCCTTGAGGTCGAGTCGTCAAAAATTGTGGTGCGTGACAAGGAATCCGAACATGAAGCCCAAGTTGAATCTTCATACCAAGTTCTTGAAGCACTTAAGCGCAGAGGTTTGGCCCTCGATTTTGCAGGAGTGATGTCCTTTGTGCATCATGAGAAATATGTGCAAGTCCTCTTCGCCCATTTGAACCGTGATCCTCCGCCAGGATACAACAGATGTAGTGTATCACAGTTGATTGCTGCTGACAGGGCAGCGTGGTGCCATTTGATTGAGAAAAACGTGAAGCCCCGACCAGACGCTGCGGGGGTTTTGGAGCTGAACACCAAATTGGAAGAAGCGTTGAAAACTTATGAAGTCAGCTTCACATTGCTCCCTCTTGCTGCAAAACAAGTGCCTAAGCCCGCTGCTCCTAGCGCGCCTAGTGTTAGGCCACCTCAGAACAATCCCACCAAGGGAAATGGCAAGAGGAACAACAATCGATTCAGCCCTTACAACTCAAAAGGGAAGGGCAAAGGCAAGCGCAATGATCAGCGTGTGCCCAAAGAGATTAGGGATGCAGGGGGTACAGCAACCACCGCCAATTTGTTTTGATTTCTCGCTCAAGAAATGCAAAGAGCATGTCGCCGAAGGAGCTCGTTGTAGGAAAGGCTACCACTTGTGTGCCATTTGCTACGGTACACACTGCATGGCAGACCACAAAAAGGCCTGACTAGGCCATGACTTTGTTGGAGGCCGTAAACGCTCTTGCAGTCCTGAAAAGGTTACAACCGAGCCTGGACCTTCACAAAAAGTAGCTCGTGTCATTGGAAAAGAAACCAGTTTTGATCCAGTTTTGCCCGGCATTTTGCCTTTGGCCGCTCCTTCAGCAACCAATGTGCCTAGCCAGAAGCTCAGTAGATGTCCATCTGGAGACAGCCAAGACGCAAATAGTGAAACATCAAATTCTTTGCATGACCAATTTTCATTTGCCGCTCCTGCCAAACCATCAATGCCATGTCAGGAGCCCAGTGCAAGCCCACCTTGCGATGCCAAGGAATTCACCAAAGAACCGTTTTTCATTGAACTGTGCGCCGGGTCCGCCCGAGTTACATCATGCTTGCAATCGTTAGGCATGCCAGCATCCTTTGGAGTTGATCACAAGCGCATGAAGCATTCTGGTAAGGTAATGATCGCTGACATGACTACTGCAGAGGGACAAGCATTAGTCTGGCTTTGGCTTTCTTCACCAAACTGTGCAGGGGTGTTTTGTGCACCCCCATGCGGTACATGCAGTCGTGCACGGGGAATCCCGATAACTTTGCCAAACGGTTTTGTTGTTGCTGGCCCTCAGCCGTTGCGCACAGAAGAGCATCCGAATGTGGTTCAGCATATGTCATACATCAACAAGTTGAGGGTCTCGTCAGCCAACACCTTGTATCATTTCATCACACAGGTATGCCTGTATTGCCTCGAGCACGACCTAGTCGTTGTGATTGAAAACCCAAGATCATCGCTGTATTGGCGCACGACCTTTTTCCAGCCATTGGTTGCTAGACTCCGTTTTACTGCACACCAGGCCTGTGCCTACGGCTCTTCCAGACCCAAGTGGACAGTCCTTGCCAATAACACCAACTCGTTGCATAAGCTCAATTTGACTTGTCCTGGTGAAAGTTCAAATCATGTGCATCAGCCATGGGGGGTTGTGCATAAACCTGGCCAAGGCCGTGCCTTCTCGACCGCTGAAGAGACTGCATACCCCTTGGCTTTAGCCTATCACATTGCATTCTTCATGGCTCAAGAATTGTTGACTAAAGGCTGGCAACCCCCTGCCATTCAGTTTCAACAGCCTGAAGACATGTCGTATCAGCACCTGCGTGCCATTGTTGGGTTGCAGCCTAAAGCCAGTAAAATCCCACCGCTCCTCACGGAATTTTCCGACATTGTGTCCGTTCATGTTGCCATGACCATACAGATGCCAGTGCAGCCAGGTGAAAAACTTGTCACACCATGGTTTTCCATCCCTGCTGGGGCCTGTCTCCTCAAAAAAACCCCCGGTCCGGTCAAATGGGGGGAAAGTAGTTGACATCTGTCCAAAAGGAACACCGGGGGAAAGTAGTTGACATCTGTCCAAAAGGAACACCAGGTAAACTTGTTTTCTTTGGCCTTTACAGATCGTGTGATGAGTTTGTGAGTGAAGCCGTTGCAGCAGGACACCCCATGGGTAAGGAATCCCGCTTACCACCTGCACTTTCCAAAACCATCCAATTTGTTTGCCATAACTCATTGCACTCCGTGGCAAAGCATAGGCATGAGACACTTGCGCATTGGCTGGAAAGGGGAAAAGTGCTGGTTCAGCAAGAAGCTGAACTCCACAAGTCTTTGCATGGTGACCTAAGGGCTATCCTGGCCCCCAAGCGTTTGCTCTTGTGGAAAGAAATGATGACCCACTATGGGTACCCCGATGTTGAAGTTTTTGACGAAGTGGTGTCGGGGATCGAGTTGTTTGGAACTGCACCATTTGTACCTTCTTTTGATCCCAGCTTCAAGCCTGCACAGATCACAGCATCGGAGTTGGAGAAGAATGCGCCCGCTTCTCGAGCAGCCTTGTTTGCATCGATCAGGTCCACAGGTGATGCCCAGCTTGATGAAGAAGTGTTCTCTAAGACGCTTGCAGAACTCGAGTGTGGCTGGCTGGAGGGGCCGTTGGACCCCTCAGAACTTCCGGACAATGCAGTGGTTAGCAGGCGTTTTGGCATAAAACAAACCTCAGGTGACGTAGTGAAGGTCAGGTTGATCGATGACTTCTCTGCGTCCGGTGTGAACTCAACAGTGCAAGTAGAATCTGCATGCAAGCTGCATACATTGGACGTGGCAGCAGCAATGTGCTTTGAGTTGCTCCAGCTGTCGGGCAAACATCCATGGGTGGGCAAGACGCTCGACCTAAGTGCGGCCTACAGGCAACTGGGAGTGTCTCCCGGCTCAAGGTGGGTGTCATACATTGCAGTGTTCGACCCGGCTACAAGGAAACCCAAAGTGTTTGCAATGAAGGCCCTCCCATTTGGGGCAAGCAGGTCGGTGTATGGTTTTCTCAGGGTCGCCCACTCCCTGTGGTGGCTGGGTTGCGTTGCTTTGAAGTTGGTGTGGAGCAATTTCTTTGACGACTTTGTGACGTTGGCCCGTGACCTGGAAGCCACAGCAGTTGACATTGCATCATCCCAGTTCCTTAAACTCCTGGGCTGGGAGACCGCCTCTGGAGAAAAGAACCTTCCTTTCTCTTCTAAGTTCAAAGCCTTGGGAGTCGAAATCGACCTGTCGGCATGGACGAGTGGCAAGGTCTTTTTCAGCAACACTCAAAAGAGAGCAGACGAATTGATCAAAACCATTGACGGGATCCTGGAGTCCAAGAAACTTTCCTTGCATGGAGCACAGGTCCTTAGGGGAAGAATGCAGTTTGCTAAATCCCAGATGTGGGGCAGGTCAGCTAAGCTTTGTTTAAGTGCAGTAACCTCCCATGCCTTTAGTGACTCAGCCCCTTTAGTCCAACCCAAGACCCTAATGGCCCTTGCATGCTTCCGGAATAGTTTAGTGAGTGCCAGGCCCAGGGAAATCACTTCCTCCTGGGACAGACCGTATTATGTCTTTACCGACGCTTCATTTTGCCCTGAAGATACATCTTGGCCGTGTGGCCTCGGTGGGGTGCTGGTAGACAGTGATGGCAAACAGATCTCCGCAATGTCCTTCTGCCTGTCCTCCAGTGACTTAGAGATTCTCGGGTACCCCCCGAAAAGCACGGTCATTTTTGAGGCCGAACTGCTTGCGTTGGTAGTTTGTCTGATTCTTTGGAGAAAACAACTGAGAAACCGCCCGTGTGTTGCTTATATAGATAACAACTCCACCCGAGATGTCTCCATTTCCGGATCCGCTCGAACTGAACCAGGCTCCCAGCTGGTAGCTCAGTTGTTGGCCAATGAGGATGCCAGTGGAACGTACATGTGGTTTGCACGTGTCCCGTCAGCAAGCAACATTGCCGATAATCCTAGCAGGGGTTCTTTAGATGGGATAACAGCCAAAGTTGTTCCCACCGAACTTGTCCGCATAACTATCAAGAAATGTCTGAATGCTGTCAGCATGTGAGGCGATGTAGCCCGAATGTTCCGATGATGGAAGTGCGGCTAAATTGGGGGATGTGTGGACATTTTGGTCCTTGTTGGAATGTGATGTGACGGAGGATGGACCTTCGAAGTTTTTGGAAGTGATGCAAAAATCAGGTGATGCTTTGACGA
>BGPT01001881.1:165553-212163 GCA_003297045.1 Symbiodinium sp. clade C Y103
GAAGCTTGATACCATGTTTGATTATCAATTCTCATTAATAGGTATATATCCATATATATCCAATTATTAATAGGTTCCTATTACCAAAAGTAATGGGATGCAGCCTGTCAACGCGTTGATAGCGCATTAAATCTAAAAACGAGAAAGTTGTGCATGGCACAACTTTAGCAAAGCAACCAATGAACAACAGCCAATGAANCCAAAAGTAATGGGATATATACCTATTATCAATTATTGAAGCTTGATACCATGTTTGATTATCAATTCTCATTAATAGGTATATATCAATATATCTATATATATATATATCCAATTATTAATAGGTTCCTATTACCAAAAGTAATGGGATATATACCCATTATCAATTATTGAAGCTTGATACCATGTTTGATTATCAATTATCATTAATAGGTATATATCAATACATATCCAATTATTAATAGGTTCCTATTACCAAAAGTAATGGGATATATACCTATTATCAATTATTGAAGCTTGATACCATGTTTGATTATCAATTNNNAGGTTCCTATTACCAAAAGTAATGGGATATATACCTATTATCAATTATTGAAGCTTGATACCATGTTTGATTATCAATTCTCATTAATAGGTATATATCAATATATATCCAATTATTAATAGGTTCCTATTACCAAAAGTAATGGGATATATACCTATTATCAATTATTGAAGCTTGATACCATGTTTGATTATCAATTATCATTAATAGGTATATATCAATATATATCTAATTATTAATAGGTTCCTATTACCAAAAGTAATGGGATATATACCTATTATCAATTATTGAGGGTTGATACCATGTTTGATTATCAACTCTCATTAGTAGGTATATATCCATATATATCCAATTATTAATAGGTTCCTATTACCAAAAGTAATGGAATATATACCTATTATCAATTATTGAAGCTTGATACCATGTTTGATTATCAATTATCATTAGTAGGTATATATCCATATATATATCCAACTTTTAATAGGTTCCTATTACCAAAAGTAATGGGATATATACCTATTATCAATTCTTGAAGGTTGATACCATGTTTGATTATCAATTCTCATTAATAGGTATATATCAATATATATCCAATTATTAATAGGTTCTTATTACCAAAAGTAATGGGATATATACCTATTATCAATTATTGCTAGCTCATTTTTGGGAGATGATTTTTGCCAGTAGGGTTGCTCGAACCGGCAATGTCGGTAGATGATAGCTATATCACCTCTCTTGTGTCTGTTGGAATTGTCTAAAGGTGGATCCTCCAACGTGGCCACAATGCAAAGCAATAATGAACAAAAAATATTTTGATGGTTTATTATAGCACTCATTCATGGTAAATTTGGGGATGGTTTACTATTGCTTTGCGGGATCTCCGGGCCTGATCTCTAGGTGGTGATGGAAATGAGCAGAAGGTGCCAGAAGAAGCAAATGACAAGGCATCCGGGACAAATAGAACGGCCACGATTGCTGATTTGGGTCTGAAAATGGGGGATTGCCGGCAATTTGAACAGGCAAGATGACGAGAAACCAGTGGATTTGAGGGGTTTCCCAGAATTTTTTAGGTGGCAAAGCCACACGTTGATGATTCACATCTCCAATTCTACCGTATCCCAGGCACAACGGGCAGGAAACCCCCTAAGTCCTAGGATCCAAGCGGAAAAATGGATGGGGGGAATCCCTAGTCAAGAGATGATATGGTGGTTTGTTAGGAAGTCGAGCTGCCTGTCAGGGTCTAACCCTATACTTATGGTAATTGTCACCTCAAGTAATTTTAACACCATCCCATTCTCCACAAATTTCTCATCTCTGACCAGAATTATTGCTAATATTGTTGCAATTTCCAAGTGGCAATTTTTCTGTAAACTACCAGAAGTGGATGAAGGGAACACTTCCAGGAAAGTGTAGACTTGCTGGGAAACATTCTGATTTCAACTGTAAAACATGCCTTAAATCAACCAAATGACTTTGGCTAGACACGATTCTTTCAAAACCACAGACTTGAACAAATTAAAACGCACCATGAATGTACAAGGTGGTGCCCTATGTCACCGGCTGAGTTGGGTTTCTCACTCGGGTAAGTTTTGGGTTGAAAAGGTAGATGATATATCGAACTAGTTAATGGGAGTAACATAATTCAACAAACATAACTGAGGACAGCACCTTGTAGAACCTATATCTCATAGCCGTGCATTTAACTGCCAATCCAGCTAATTAGCATAGTCACAAACCCCACCATTCATGTAGAGAACCCCCCAAAACATTCAGAAAAGCTTCGATTCGACACTATTTGAGAAATGGATTTTCCCCACTTCTATCTAATAATCTATAGAAGCTATTGTATAACCTTATACAACTAATTTCACCCAGCTTTCATCGCTTTTGGTTAAAAGTAAACTTCAACACTTTGGGATTTTGGCCAACTTCTGAATGATCTACAGTGATCTGGAGGTTTCCCAAAATAGGGGTACCCCCAAATCATCCATTTCTAGATAGGGTTTTCCATTATAAACCATCCATTTTTGGGTACCCCCATTTTAGGAAACCTCCATTTCTATTGATACCCTCTGGTAAACTAACATAGCTATGGAAAATCACCATCTTTAATATGTAAATCACCATAAATCAACTATAAATGGTCCATTTTCCATCTATTGCTTTTTCAAGGTTCTGTAAGAACCCCTTGTTGGATTTTTTGCGCCGGAGGAGCCACTGGAGGGTCGCAGCGACGAGTTGAGCCAATGGGCCACTGGGATTAGCGCTGGTGATGACACATGGAGAGTTTTTTCATGGGAAGGATGGGATGTATACTATATACTATATAAGACAATATACATAATGATTCAGTATGTATACATATGCAGATGTACACATATGTGCACACATGTATGTTTGTGCATATACATATACGTAAATACATAGATATGATAGGATAGGATAGGATAGGATAGGATAGGATAGGATAAGATAGATGGATAGGAAGATAAATAGATAGATAGATAGATAGATAGATAGATAGATAGATAGATAGATAGATAGATAGGAAAGATAGGATAGATAGGATAGATAGGATAGATAGGATACAGTAGATAGGATAGATAGGATAGATAGGATAGATAGGGAAGATAGGAAAGATAGGATAGATAGGATAGATAGGATAGATAGGATAGATAGGATAGATAGGATAGATAGGATAGATAGGATAGATAGGATAGATAGTATAAATGTATATATATATATATATGTATATATGTATATGTGTATCTATGTATGTATGTATACATGTATATTTGTATATATAAATGTATCTATGTATCTATGTATCTATGTATGTCTGTATGTATGTATGTATTGTAATGTAATGTAATGTAATGTGATGTGATGGGATGAGATGGGATGGGATGGGATGTGACGTGATGTAATGTGATGTGATGTGATGTAATGTATGTATGTATGTATGTAATTAATGTATGTATGGTATGGTATGGTATGGTATGGTATGGTATGGTATGGTATGGTATGGTATGGTATGGTATGGTATGGTATGGTAGGTATGGTAGGTATGGTAGGTATGGTAGGTATGGTATGGTATGGTATGGTATGGTATGGTATGGTATGGTATGGTATGGTATGGTATGGTATGGTATGGTATGGTATGGTATGGTATGGTATGGTATGGTATGGTATGGTATGGTATGGTATGGTATGTATGTTATGTATGTAATGTATGTATGTAATGTATGTATGTAATGTATGTATTAATGTATGTAATGTAATGTAATGTAATGTAATGTTATGTAATGTTATGTTATGTTATGTTATGTTATGTATGTATGTATGTAGGTAGGTAGGTAGGTAGGTATGTATGTATGTATGTATGGTATGTATGGTATGTATGGTATGTATGGTATGTATGGTATGTATGGTATGTATGGTATGTATGGTATGTATGGTATGTATGTTATGTATGGTATGTATGTTATGTATGTTATGTATGTTATGTATGTTATGTATGTTATGTATGTTATGTATGTTATGTATGTTATGTATGTATGTAATGCAATGTAATGTAATGCAATGTAATGTAATGTAATGTAATGCAATGTAATGTAATACAATGTAATGTAATGTAATATAATGTAATGTAATGTAATGTAATGTATGTAATTAATGTATGTATGTATGTAAGTAAAGTAAAGTAAAGTAAAGTAATTTAAAGTAATGTAATGTAATGTAATGTAATGTAATGTAATGTATGTATGTAGGTAGGTAGGTAGGTAGGTAGGTATGTAGGTATGTATGTATGTATGTATGTATGGTATGTATGGTATGTATGGTATGTATGGTATGTATGGTATGTATGGTATGTATGGTATGTATGGTATGTATGGTGTATGTTATGTATGTATGTAATGCAATGTAATGTAATGCAATGTAATGTAATGGGAGGTTTTCCTCCCAAAAAAGTTGGGTGTGAAAAAACAACATCTCGGTGATAAATCATCCATGGGCCATCAGTTCAGGCTGATGAACGAGTTTGTTGTTTCCGGTTTCCATAGAACTGGGATGAAGATCCCAACTAGCATAGTCTGGGTTCACCTTATTCTGGGGAAGCCATAAAGTTCACGTCCAAAGAAACTTAGGAAACTCTTCAGATCTGGTTAAGGGTTTGGAAGCCAAGGAGTTGCAAGCCCATTCTGCTGAATTCTGCATGTCAAACCAGTTCTTAATTCTTAAGTGGTGGTCTTGTTGGTTGCGTGGATTCTTGGGGGTACCCAACATTGAAGATTCCTTTGATGGAGGATTCAGAAATTTCCAACTAGAGGGTCCCACCCACCACTGAATCATGAGTTGATTGTGGATATGGGTTTCCTAAATCACTCAATTCCCAAACTATGTGTGATGAAAGTCAATGAAAGCATTCAAAAATCATTCAATTCCCAATGTTCTTCTTGATTAAATCCATTGAATCACCATATCTGTTGGTGAACTCCCCCGTTATTTCCACGCCTTCCACGGCGAAAAAAACGCCGAGGTGCTGGGCGCACTGATGCGAGGCGAGGCGCCGGAGCAAGTGGCCAAGTTTGTGGCCACGCGCGTGCACCTGGAGGTGGGGAGAAGTGGAGATTTCGTGGGAATTTGTAGGGTATAATTGGTATAATCCTGGATATTTCATGGGATATGAGATTCTATATATATATATGTATACAACTATATGATGTATATATATATATATACAACTATATGTATATATATATATATATCGTTATATATGTATATGTGTGCATATATACACAGACTAGAGGTACAAGAGGGCCGTAAAATGGATATCCAATACTCGACCAGGGCGTTCTGGGGTGTATTTAATATGATCGGGAGATGGGACTAGGATTTCTACAAGAAAAACACCCTTAGCAGATAGAAGAGTCTCAACTTACAATAGGATTAATTGGATTAATGTGATTGATATTATAGGAGCAATAAGGCTCAATTTCTATTTGTCTTCATTTGCCAGGATTTGTTGTAAAAGTAGTAGTCTGGGGAAAGAGACGGGATTGATGTGGCAAGCCCAATCATGAACCATCTCCAATACAGCATTGCCATACATGGGTTGTACAGAACAATGCCCAAGTTGCAGGTTTATAGCCCATCAGTATTTTTTTGTACTTAGCGTTGCTAATCTGGACCATTGATTGGACTGATGCTACAAAATGTTATGTAGTATTAGGATTGAAATCCGGACCCATGTTTATTGGGTTATATCCCTTCTTATAGAGGTTTTTAACCATGGTTAAATCCATTTTAATACTAATGTGGTTGCTACCCTCTGGTAATTTAACATAGCTATTGAAAATGACCATTTATAGTTGATTTTCCCATAAACAATGGTGATTTTCCATAGTTATGTAAACGTTTACCAGAGGGTACTTGGCTTCATCCCACACTCGAAATTTCTCCCGATTGTCCCCGTTTTTCGTTCTGCAGGACCAGGACTACGAGGCTCTTCAGCTTCACTTGCAGCAGCATGTGCAGTGGCCCCGGGGATCGGCGCTATGTCACAACGAAAGACGATTGTTGGTTGGTGATGAAATAGGCGATTTAAGCACCAAATATGACTGTGAAATATATAGTGATGTAACTTGACATAACTGATAAATGGTTGATTGGTGATGTGAATTATCAACGTAGCTAGATTGGGGATCATGATGAGCCAAGTCATAGGCCTTAACCAACTATCAACCAGCCGCAGTATTTCATGGGGATACCAACGGATCTGCCGGTGGAATCGCTTCACGTTGTGACATTTCCAGCCAGCCACGTTCGATTACCAGAGGGCAACTGGGGATGTTCAAAAAAAAAAGACTGGATGAATACCCTCCGGTAATCAAACGTGGCAATGGAAAATCCACTATTTATAGATGATTTTCCCATTAAACCCTCCATTTATAGGGGATTTCCAATTGCCATGTTTGATTGCCAGAGGGTATGCTATCCACGGTGCGATGGGATGCACCGCGAGTGAATCTTCTCCCACAACTTGCGAGAGGGCGGAACCCCAGCGACGGGTTTTTTGCCGGGGTTGCGGGAGAAGCGATTTGGGAGAAGCTAAGCCGGCAAGATTCACCATTCGACCTTGTCCAGAGGATATGAGCTGGATGATGCTGGATTAGCGAAAGGACGTACCCTGTGGTAATGAGCCAAATAGCGTGGGAAAATCACCAGTTTTGATAGGCCAATGATCCATAAATGGGTCGTGGCTTCCATAGCTATGTTAAATTGCAGGACAATCAAACATGAATCTCCTTCTGCCAAACAATCAAAACACCCTAAAACCCCTGGTGCGCTGTACTGGATTTGTTCGCGTTGAGGCACCGTTTAGGGCGGTTGTCACTAGAGGATGGGATTTATTCGCTTCTGAGTTGCAAGCCAACAGACTGTCAGTGTGTGTGTGTGTGCAAAAGTATGTCCAACCCCACATGTTGCTGGATAGTCCTCAAGATCCTATCTATCCTTTTCATCTATTCGGATGTTGACGAATAGGCATTCTTGTCCATCGTCAGCATTGGAATCCTGGTTCTTTGGTTCAGACCGTCAACACCTTGAGTGTTTAACTGTTTCGAGCCCATAACTTGTGTACCCCATTTTCTGGGGTGAAATAATCCCCACCATGGGCCTCAGAGCTCTGCTCTGGTCTTTCACATCGTCATTTGCGTTTATTTTATCGGTGCACTTTATTATTTAGATCACAAGAATAGAGTTTCACACAACAACTCCAAAACAGAGATTTCGCAAACATGGCTTTGTTCACGTTGGGGTGGCGCTCATTTTCGTAGAAACATGTAGAAACTATGAACAAAACTTGCCTCAGTTAGCCGACCTGGTTGCTCCTGGGGCAGAATCTCTTCTGGTGGTTGATATCCTCAAGAAAATCCTAGTTAGACGCCGCCACTGTTGTTGGTTCATAATCCAATCATACCTCTTTGATTTTTTGAAACAAGAAACAGGTTGGATGATCAATCAATACAAAGCAATTTGTCATGTGCTGCTGTCTTAGGATATCTGAGCAGTCATTTTAGGTCTCATTTCGGTTGCTGAAGCCATCCGAATCCTTGCATAGATCCATTTTTTGTGAAACCATCCCTCAATTTGTGGGTGAAATCCTTCGTATTGTTGTTAACATATATGAGTTTGTCTGAACAAAAGGGTTCCCCAAACATGAGTCACCATCAATTTCCACCTGCACATGTTTTTTTCTCATCTGGGGACCATCCACAGCTTTGGACAAACGCATCGAGTCATAGTATACTAAGTATACCAACCCCCAATTTTTTCACAATCAATCAAGCATTCAACCTTTATTGGTTTCAGGAAAAATGAAAACCGGGTTTTCCATGCTGACCGTGAAACTTCTGGGGTTTTAGCCCTGAGGCACGTGACTCCGGCGGCGAAGGCGAGTCTCATTCAACAAGCAGTGTGAATAGCACATGATTTGCCATCAGAAAGCCAAACGCAGCTGAATTCTTTTCTGAATTCGGATTACTGTTTTCGTAATGTGAGATAACATTCAATTTGAGCTTCAAACCAGGAAACCACTGTAATTTTTACCTTTCAAAAGCACTGGCATCTGTGATGTCTTGTGCATTGTGCGTTACATCTTTAAAAACACAGCTGCTTTACATATTTGTTTCTATTTTCTTGACCTTGAGAAATCGCAAGAATAGCAACACACACTGCAAGAAAACAGTGCTTTCTTCCTTCAAGTCATTGAATCATGTTGAAACAAAGGCAACCTATCTATAAAACTCAAGAGCTATGCTCTGGTCAGACACCTACATATCCGCAGGTTTGCTTGATATTTGTTCACTCTATCCTCAATTGCCACATTCCCATTGAAAAAACATATTTACTACATTGCATGAGATTGGGATCGATTAGAGTAGATTCGATAGATAGATGCATATCATAAGTACAGATACCGACGGAACTTCCGATACAGATACAGATGAGTATATGCATACATACATGCATACACTCATACATCACAAACATACACTCACTGGATTGTTTTTTGCAGGAAATTCTACAGGAAAGCATGGTTTTTGCATGTTTCATATGGGGATTTCCCTGCAACATTTCCAAAAAAAAACAATCCAATGATCTACAGACTGCATATCGAGATACACCAAGACATCCACTGCAGAAATAGGACGGTGGCTCTGTCGTCTTCGGGGAGCGCCTCGGTGGGAACGACTGGCCTTCCAGTTTTTTTCAACATCGGCGCCATCGGATCATGGGGTGGGATGGGTTAAATGGAATCACCACCATTTTTTTAGAAGTAAACTATGGAAAACTACCATTTTTAACGGGAAAATCAACCATTTCTATGGCCATTTTCAATAGCAAACTGTTAGTTTACCAGAGGGTAAAACAAAACATTCATTGTTTTCCTGATTGGAAAACCCTCTTCAATCTGAATTTTGGGCCGCAGAAGTTGCAAGACGATTTCAAAGAGCAACAAAAAACGGAATTCACTGATCAAGAAAAAATGAGGAACTCAAACTGTGAAAATGTGAACTTGACGGTTGAATAACGAGACTATACACATGGACATTGGATATATTCCACACACACACACACATGCATGGACAATTAAACATATTGAGAGTTGACTAATTAGGAAAACATGCAGGATTTAGGCAACCAACATCCAGATTTGTCAAAACAAAATGTGGATCCAACCACCCAAAGTGGGATTTGAAACCAAAGTGTGGATTCAACCAACGAAATGCGAATTCAAGCCCAGCTATTGAACATTCCACCCAGTGATCCATGAGCCTCATTTTGCCCCGAACAAAAACCAAATTTGTGGGCAGTCCCCATCTGCAGGCACTCCCAAATACCTTATAGTTGGTTACAGACATATATGGTTGTGTACACACACTCTCTCTCTCTCTCTCTATCTATTTATATACATATATATGTATATATATATATATCTATCCTATCATATCCGTTTGTTGAGTAAATCCCCATTGTTTGTCCGTTAAGTCCCATTTTCGAAGCATCCATTTTTTCGATGCAATCTGTGACGCCCGAGGTTTGGCAAGCCACCGCCTCTTCCGAAAGAGGTCGAATGGTGGAAATTATTCAAACATGGTGACTTACTGATTAATGGGAATATAATTGGAATATAATGGGAATAGAATGGTATATATGTGTATATACATATAGGAGTGATATAGCTGACACTAAATGAATTACATTTATTATTTTCCCCTGAAGATGAGGTATACCTCCAAATGGCGACTTTCAATGGGGAAAATGATCATAAGCCATTCGATTGGAGTGTATCCTCTTTTTGGCACCACTTTTACGGGTTCATTTCTACATGTCAGGGTGAAGGGAGGTATGTTATTGGGTGTCGCACATTACTAGGGTTTTGAGTTTTGAAGGTTCTCACCCCAGGGAACCTGCCTCCCATGTTTGGTGACCTTCCAGCATTTTGCGGTGACACTTCCTGGATCTCCAAAACCGGGTTTCTTGGTGCCGGTGTACTTGGCATATTTCCGGATTCCAAGATATGTATTGTAAAAAGGGCCTTGTGGAGTGATGCACTTGACACAATAGTATAAGGTGGTAAATCCAATACCAAACCTACCATTTGGGGGTGGTGTCAATCCATTACTGGGTTTACCACATGAATTTGGGAACCAGGACATACCAAAAGTGAGACATTTTGCTCCATCCTGGTGTTCCGTATATTCCCCATATCTTCCCTCTACCAGAAGTGACGGTATTGGACGTGCCTCAGATGCCTCTGCAGCGTCTGCGGCGGAATTTGTCGGAGACTGGAAACTCAGAAAATCGTTTCACTGTGACCTGGTGAAATTGAGGGATTTCCTGGTTATAAGTGAGTTATCATGTAGAATTGCCATGGATTTTCCAACCAAAACCTTGTCAAAACCTATAACTGTGGGATTTGTTATGACTACATTCGGATTTACTAAAACTGTTACAACATAGTATAACTCACAAGCCGCATTTACCTAACTGTGGACATCCCCTCTTTTCCTAGGGTATTTGATGTGCAAAAAACAAGTCAACAAAGCCACTCTTTCGAATCCCTGGAGGCACCAACTACACCCAGTTGTACCCAGTTTTTTAACCTTTGACTTTTCAAAGACAGGGTATCCAGTTGAATAGCCATGCAGGGTCTTCTGGGTGGACCTTCTGGTTTTATTTTTGTGATTTGAACATCATCTATGAATACACATGGCTAGTTATGATCACTTACGTAGCTCAGGATGCTTATAACATGTTCTTTTCGAGTGGGGTTGTTTACACAAAATATCTCCAATCCCATGGGATTTTCATCATTTTCAATTTTTTCATTTCGTTTTTATTTTTTTTCGAAAACTGGGTATCGCTTCAGACTCCAAGTAGCTTCATCCCAAGTCGCTTCGGTACACAGACTAACCATGGTGAGACAACCATGGCTTCAAAACCCCCAACGTCCAGGCTGGATGCCATCATGGCGCGGCTCACGTCCAGGAGTGATGGGATTCGATGGGGAAATGATGGGAAAATCCTCGGGAAAATCATCGGATGAATTGTAAGGTGAATTTTCCATTGGGAAACGATGGGAAATTTCACCCAATCATAGGCATTCACAGGGCCCAATCATAGTGATTGATATGAATTGGGTGAATTTTATAGTTTTGCAAGGGTTTTTGATTGTCACCAAGGTATTCTTAAGGACGATTTGGATGATTGAACCACTAAATTAGCTTGGATTTATACAGTAATCCCCAAAGTTAGGGAGGGGTTCGTAGAATCCAATCCTCAAAGAGTGATCAGTATAAATCTTTTTGGGTTGCTACATGGGCGTGTCTCGAAACCGGGAAACCCCAAACTCTCATGGTTTATCATTGTTTTTTCGTTGAACATACAATTGATGGATACGTTTGCTGAATTTTGAAGCATCATTTCTGGCAAATTTATATTAGACGGGTCCCAAGAAAGATAGAACCGTGATTTGCTACTAGTTTGGTGTTGATCTACTTTCTTTTTTCTATAAAGATAGGCAATCAAGATTTATATGACTCAACTCAACTACGAGTCATCCCTTCTATAAGACATTTTTGGTAGATGGATACCTTCTACTTTTGGTTGCGCGCACCCTATCTTAATCTTAATCTCAGTCATCTCTACCTTAATCAAATCAACTCAAATCCAATTGAATCTTCGTCTAAATTCATCTACACTTAGTAAAGCAATAGTCAACCACCTCGATTTCTAGCATCAATGGGTGGTATAAACCATAACAAATATTACTTGTGGGTGATTGCTTTACTAACATTAGCGAGGTAAAATCACCCATTTGCCCCCTTTCTGGATATCATTTACCCTCTGGTAAACTAACGTAGCTATTGAACATCCACCATTTATAGTGGATTTTCCCATTAAAAATGGTGCTTTTTCCCATAGTTATGTTAGTTTACCAGAGGCTACCCATAATCAACGAGGTGTTCAGTGAACATCTGCCCACTCCCATGACTTCTTGTGCACAGGTCACCGCCTGCGCCGAAGGCTGCGCCTTCTGCGCCGCAGGCTGCTCATGGACAGGCTGGGCTGGGGTGGATGGTCCCTACCGGAGGCTCTGGGTCTATGTGAAACATGGCGATACTACGGAAATGAAACTTACTGGTGCTTAGTAGGGAAAGAAGGAATGGATGGGAATGGGATGATTATGAAAATGGTTTATGGAATAGGTCATTCCCTCATTCCCTACTAAGCACCAGTAAGGAAAATGAAGAGAAATGATCCAAACCTACGGTGATTTTCTGGGGATAAACTAGGATATATCAAACTGATATGACTGACACCACGATAAAAAAGGGTGTGTCTGAAAAAGGTAGGTATCCCAAAATGGCTAGTTCAATAGGGAAAATGATAGAGCATGGGTTTTTTGGGGTACCCTAGTTTCAGACAAATCCACATGAACAAGGATTTTCTAAGTCATCATAGGTCATCATTTTTTTCCCAAGGTTTTAGCTTGAAGCCACTGAAATCGGGCGGTCAAAGCTGGACCCTGCGAACTGGGGAAACTTAAAGTTAATACCCTCTGGTAATTTTACATAGTCATGGAAAGTAATCATCTTTAACTATGTAAATCATCTGGCCATTTTCAAAAGCTACGTGAAAATTTACCAGAGGGTCGAAACTCTGAGCCGATTCGACTCACATATCGCTTTGGCGAAGTTTGGCGCTTGGACCCAGTTGAGCAAAATTCCATTTTTTGTTCGGTCTTCATCACCATTCTGCACCCTGAAGAAATCCCGAAGCTCTCTGCATTCTCCAGGCTGTCCTGATGGGCCGCTCTGTATGTCCTGTGGCGCTCGTGGGTGGAGCTTGTGGAGCGTGTGGAGCTTGTCCAGGTGCCGCTGGCTGCTGTCAGAACTTTCGATGGGACGATTCCGAGTTTCAGATCTGTCTGGCTTGAAACCAGCCATTTTTACTGATCTGTTGGCGTCGAAATCGACCTACCCTCTGGTAAACTAACATAGCTATTGAAAATGGCCATTTATAGTGGATTGTCCCAATAAAAATGGTGATTTTCCATACTTATGTTAGTTTACCAGAGGGTAGTTCCAAATCAACTCAATATGAAAATAAGGGCGCCTGTAGCTATGATGATAAAAAATCTCCTCTGGGCGATGTAAGGCCGACCATCCTGGAACGTTGTGGATAGGGGTTGCCTCGTAATTCTATCATCACCAAAAGATTCACCACATTCCAGGGTTTCACGGGATATTTCTTTGGAGCTCTTGAAGGATACTCGTGTTTAAGTGTTTGGTACAGGCCGTAACTTACACAAAATGAACCTCAGGATATTAGAATGGGCCAGAAAATGGTACTTTTTGGATCGTTTTCCTCGTCAATGTGGTCATTTTGGAGCTTGCTACATTTCACACCAATCATTCTCGGAATTCACTGTGATTAAGAACTGTGGTCTGTAATCCACTTGCAAGTAGTACTTGCGGGGTTTTACCTGAAACTGGGGTATACTCTCGCAGCTATTTTTTAAAGGGAAAATGAAGTTCTTGGCCAGTGGATGTACATAATCCGGTTTTCCCTGTATTTTCAGGTATACCAAACCCACATACCTTTGGTAATTCAACATAGCCATGGACAATTACCAATATTTGTAGATATGATTTACCAAAAAAAACACGGCCATTTTCCATGGCAAAGTCTTAGATTTACCAGAGGGTAGTCTTTTGGTACAACTTCAAACCAGATTGCCCCTTCATTCGACCAGGGCCCCAGGCTTCACCAAGGCTCCAATCAAATGCGCTGAACAGGGGGCATAGAGTGGGAATATGATGGGAATTGACGCACCAACTACAGATTTCCCATTCGGGTATGTCTGAAACTGGCGTAGACCCTTAGTTAAGGCGATCAAATTCTAGGGAAAAATGAGCTTCCAAAGCATCCACATTGTTATTTTTTCCTCCCCCATGATTTTCAGGTATCTAATGTGCAATGTTACCAATTTGCCTGGAAAACAGGTACCACAAGCCATACCCAGCATTTGGCAACTGTCGAGCGTTCCCAAGTAAATTCATCATAGATACGGGGGGTATCCGGGTATATAAACCCCTCCTGGTTTTGACACCAACCCATGTCCTATTGCTCTTCTATAGCATGTCCAATCTACCCTCCAAACTAAGATAGATATGGAAGCCATGGTCCATTCAGTTCCATGATTTACAAAGACGTTTTGATTTTGCACGGCAAATTTACTGGAGGTTATCATCATCATCATCATCATCATCATCATCATCATCATCATCATCATCATCATCATCATCATCATCATCATCATCATGATCATGCTCATGATGATCATGATGATCATGATGATTGAATTTACGATATTTGCGCTATTCTATTAACATTTCCACTATATCATATATCCCTCATTTCTCGTTACACCCCTACAATTTTCTGCATCATGTCCCATAGGTGTGCAGGACCGCCGGAAGTTTTGGGGAGCCAGCACTGGGAATTTGCCATGAGCCTTGTGCCATTCAATACAATGTGGGCCCTCCTAGAGAGGATTCAGGTGGTTTTCGACTGGGATAACTGGGGTTCATGGTAGCTATAACTATCCTTATATAGATGGGGTCATAAACCAACTTACAACTGGCCGGCCTGACCTTGTAGGGACAACGATGTTCTAAAGCATGGGATGAAATGGGTTCAGAAAAATTGAAAGCATATATATATATATATATGGATACCCAGCAAATGAAGACGGATGCGAGTATGGTGAACCAAAAAGCGCGGCAGCGCAGCTACATGCCATTCCAAGCAATCATCTTCCAAGAGCATTTTGTGTTCCATCTTTGTTTTCACGGGGTATGATCTATAGTTGTACGCCCATGAATCGCTGCACCAGCTACAAGAATTTCCTATCAGAACTTTGATGAACTTAGTCGCCTGTGTAAGCTTGACACCCAACGGATGCCATGTCCAGCTCATGTTTTTGAGGCTTACATCTTTGCGTCACGAGTCCATATGCTCCACATTCTTTTTTCCAGTTGTGTACAAGCCGAAGCGATCAAGGAAGTGAAAAATGCAAATGAGCAGCAGTACATGTTGAATATTGTTGAATTTTGGGTTGATGCTTGTTTCCAGGATATGACTCTTTCCATGGTGATACTTTGTACATGTTTGGTATTCACGCTTGGGAGATCAAACTAGGGGGCCTTGATAACCAGGATCATTGCTACTCTGACATGGCGATGGCCAACTAACGGGTTTTTATCCAGAAAAGCACAGAATTTTCCTCTTCCAGGATTGAGGTATTTTTCCTTGGTCAAATTACTAGAGGGTGACCACTATATCCGTGGGAGTGTCATCGAAGAAACCTGACTAGTGACATCTCAGCGTTCTCTTTTCCACTTTCAAGTCTTAAGATCGTGCGGGGCCGCAGTTTCGCGATTTTTCGCGGCTCAGTAGTACAGTGATTTCGCTCCATTGTGTTTTCGCCTTCCTCTCGAACGATGACCGTCACGATCTTTGCCCCAGAGTGCTTTGAGCAGGCGCAGTGTTGGGGACATGGGGTTTCCGGTTTCCGGGATCCTGAGCTGACCTCAGGGTAGCACAATTGGTGGTCACCCTTTTGCTCTGTTGAGTGGATATTGGAAGAAATGAAGGGGCATGCTTTTCACAGATGTCAGCAAAGGGTTTGGAACACATGGAAGTCGATGCTGGCTGGTGCAACTGCACGAAATGCGACCATTCATGCCCAGCCCAGTCAATAAAGGAAGAAGCCCCAACCAGCGGTTTCTCCCCCTCCAAAAAATGACGGCTGTGGTGCTTGTTGTGGCCTTCCAGGTGGTTTCTGGATCACCAAAAAAAATTGGGCAGTTGACCTCGGTGATAGAAATGGGCCCCTTTTCGGCTGTGGGCCCTGTGGGGCTGCTGGAACGGTCCCTATTGACAAAAATGGGGATTGAACTGGTACTTCGCGCTGCCGTCCCAGAAAGATATTAGTGTAGGCTCCAAGAAGCACAGTTCGTAGACTGACATTTTTTTCGTGCTGAAGTACAACCAACAAGGAAGGGGTACCCGGAAAAGCCGGCAATGGAACCGCAAACCTAGGATGGTTACTGCTCCTAAAATGGAGGTGACAAAACGGCGGACGACTTGGTGTTGCCCCAGATGTTCATCGTCAGTAACTAGTCAAGAACCATGATGGTAACCCGTTCAGAAAGCCCAGCTATGTAGCAGCAACAAACACGGCTGATGCAATGGGCTGGTAGAAGGGCATCCTTGGCCAAACATGGTAAGCTGGGAAATGGGAATGTCATCCACAAATGAGTATAGAAACGAGGCATTTTTCCTTTGCTATATGAAGCATTACCCTCTAGATGCTTTCTGGAGATCACACCACCAGTGTTTTTGTGCCAGATATTTTCATAGGTGAAGTAACTTCTGTTTTGTTGGGGTTTTGGGCACATGTGGAATAGTCCTTTTCAAATCCTACAATTGGACATGAACCTTAGAAGAATGACTGCGTCGATCTGTTTCTGGGTCGAATTCTGATCCAGAGCTATCCAGAGCTATCCATTTTGAAGGTGATATGACTTTGAATCTCCAATGTGGGGGTTTCCTGAAATGGGGGTACCCCAAAATGGATAGTTTATAATGGATAATCCCATTAAACCTGGATGATTTGGGGGTACCCCCATTTTAGGAAACCTCCAATTTTGATCTTTTGTAGACCTCAGGATCTCTCCATAGCTCCGAGAAGTCGTGGTGTTCCCCCCCCTTTTGCAAGGTGGGAGGTCGATGCAAGCTTGTCGAAGATACACCAACGTTGCTGCACAGTGGACATGCCGAACTTATGCGCCCCGGCAGTTTTCGTGGCACTTTGGGGTTCATTTCCCCAGGTTATAAATGGGAGAACCAACTAATGTTGCTAAAACAAAGCCATAAACCATCCCAAAAATCACCATAAATAGGTGGTATACACCATTCCCAAATGGGTGGTTTATGGCATTGTTTTACCCACATTGCTAAGTTACGAACTTGCCAACTACGAATGATTTCCCCCTGCGAAGTTAAGCCAATGATTTCCCCAAGGGACGAAATGGGAGGGCTTATGAACTACGAAGTGGGATGACCGTCCAAGCAGCCAGGAAGAATATCTAAAGATCAATGGGTTGGGGACCACCAAAAGTGCAGTGTCTTGAAGTGTATCGTTAAATGAACGGGATCTGATGGTTTGGGCGTCCCCAATTTTGAGAAACACTCCGTTCATACGGGAAACCAAGTATATGACAAAGCACGCCCAATTTTATTAGAAATGGCTTGTACAAACCCTCCCAAATTGCAGCTTTACTCTCGGGTTTGCAACATTAGTAGTCTAACTTACCCGGCGCCCGGAAGATTTTCCACAGTTGGGTAGAATTAGCACCGCAAAAATTAGCACGTGGGATTGTACTTGACAAATTTCAGTAATCAGGCTTCGTTTTCTCATTTTTCGATGACAGCAAGAGAAACAGATCACCAGGGATATGACTCATGGGGATTCAACCCCAGTCAGGTCCCGAAATATAATTCGGGTTTATTGAGGGCTGAAAAAATGGGATTGTCTGAAAATGGGAGATATTCCAGCCACTTGAATTTTGGATAGTGATGATTCACCAAGGGATTGGGTACCATATTTCCAGACTCGGGATCACCTTTCTGGATGTTGTTTTTTGAATCCCAATGGCTGGTGTTTTCATTTGGGAAGATGCAGATTTCAATGCCAGTGTATTCGAAAAATGCCAAAAGGGAAGGGATTTTCAATAGTGGACATCCATGTTCCCCCGTACAGTCATCGCCTGAAAATGGGGTTGAACATTTTTGAACTATGTCTATGTGTGTTGGTGTTGGAGTAGTTTGCTCATGGCGAATGGTGAGCGCGTTGGGGCGTATTTTCCCATGTCGGATGTGCTGTCCAACTGAGCCATTAAAAAACCTGTTTTATTGGTGAAAAAATATAGGGACTTATTATAGAAGCTAATAAAAAGTGGGAACTTTGATAATCCATAGTAAAGAAACCTATCAAGCAACTAAGAAACCTATGCGATGGGATGTTTTGCATTGACTGTGTCACTTCTCTCAACCCCTGGGTTCAACACTGAGTCTGATTTTTGTGGGAAAACCTCCCAAATTCCAATGGGTTTTCACCATTACTCCATATTCTTCCCTGCAAATGGTCATTTGGTATAGCCTATTTTCAGTATGGTGTGAAATCCTCACCTTTTTGCTAGGGAACCCTGTAAAAAGGCCAGGGTGTTTCGAGGAAGTGTCTTTTGAGGAAACGTCTTTTCGAGGTAAACCCCCCTTTTGGGTACAGTATGTGTTCTTTCAATGGTGCATGCTCTGCCAAATAAGAAAGTGAGGTAATTAGGGGATGGTTCAATCAAACATATCCGGATCATTTTTGGCTTTAGATCCCGACAATATATATATATATATATGTATATACATATATACATACCCTATGTTGTTTAACATAGCCATGGAAAATTTGGCTAATTTTGGATGATTTCCCCAGCTACAAACCTCCATCTATAGTGGATTTTCCATGGCTATGTTAAATAACCAGAGGGTGTATATATATATATATGCATACATATCCACATGATTTCTCAGCATTGTACCTGTATTCACCTGTCATATCCATCATCAAATGCTAGGTGTTGGGTGGGTCGCTCCGCAGGTTGCACGCGAAGAAACGCCATGAGGCCAAAAGCGAACACAAGTGCCTTGGAGTGGGGATTTAAGGGCTGGATATCATGAGGATGCAATTGAGATATACAGAATGGGGTTGTAATTTAGATACAATGGGCATATGATGAGATATACCAACATTCTGATACATAAATATGTATATATATATATACATACATGGGTGTGTATGAAAATGGGGTGTTTGCCCTTAATAATGGCGATTCTAGTAGAGACCATGTTTTAGAAAAACCATGTACACGGGGTATACATGTATGTATATGACGCACACACACACACACACTCATTGAAAATTGAATGATACATTTCGAGGTTTCTTAAGTCATGGGGGATCCCCTGTCGTCACCATAGGTTTCAATACTAACATAGACTATTGACTTGGATGATTTGGGGGTACCCCTAGTTTAGGAACCTCTCCTCTTTTGTTCTTAATTTCTAGCCGAGTAACTGCCAGGCGTGTGTGGTTCGAAACAGATTCTGCTGGGTAAATTGTTTTCCGACCTGACTGCGACCAAAGCCTGGTTGATGATGGTTAGGATTGGGGTAACTATCCCACAATAGCCCAACATTTCAGGGGTGATGCTCTGCTTGGGTATGGCCGGCTTCTTGGGAAGATGGATAGCCCAACATTTCAGGTTGGTGAAATATTACAATTTGCCCAGATTCTGGTTGCATTTCAATGGCTGGAAGGTCTCCAAAATTTACCATCTGGTAGTCTGACAGTTTGTCATGGGAAATGCCCATGTGCAGTAGGTAAGTCATCTGCTTTCATGGGTCATTTTCCATTGCTATGTTAGATTGCCTGAGGGTAGGCAAAGCAGGGTGTTTTTGGGCAGTCTCGCCAGGAACAACAACGAAGCGGTGATTTTGAGTTTGTTCACTTCCAAATCGAAGAATTTAGTACTAAAACGGCCAATCTTTTAAAGGTCGGTTGGTCACAATCGCCCATCTTCATGGCCATCGTTTTCTCGGAAAAATGATGATCAACCATGAACTTTCTAGGTAATCTTTTTATACTCTTTAGAGAAACCCAAAATCTGATTGGAACTACTGGATGTTGCAGCCGGCAACGTTGGCTTTTCCAAAGGTTTCTGGTGAAATCTATGGAACCAGAATTTCCCCACCCCCCGAGTGACTTTTGGCCCTCAGCAGATATCATCATATCATCAGTTTTCTTGGGTAAACCTTGATTTCATGGTAGGCTTATGGATTAAATTAGGCATGTCATGTCTCTCCAATGGCTTTTTTCCATGTGATTTCAAAAGGTCAGCGTGTTCATCAGGGTGAATGCGCTCGTGAATTCTTGGTGAATAACCATGGTACCTGTCCCGAGTCACGTACATGTGGAATAAGCATGGAACGGTGGACAACTTCGGAGTCCCCCAGAACTCACTCCAAACTCGCCACATCCCAAGGCGTGAGCATCATCTCGAGAAGCAGAGCCTCGAAGGAAACCAATAAGCCAAGGTTGCATGGTAATATAGAATACATGTATAATATGTATATAAGGGATGTATAGAACAAACATTGGCGATTGATGCCAATAGTTTTCTTTTTTCCAGAGAGAAGATGATGGATCAGACGGTTGATGTTGATCGCGTCATGATGAATGTACCAATGACGTGGAATACAATGCTGCAGTTAGATTATTATAAGTATATTGACTGAACATGACTAAACCATGTAGTGATGCTTCAAAAGCAAGAGCTATACCAACTAGTTTCAAAACGGGAGAAGGTGAAATCAGGAGTCATAGCAGCAGCAGCTGAGTATAACGACTCTGCCAAAGGTGGTCCTCCAGGGGTTGAATCCCTACGATTCCTTTATGTACGAATCGTCACTCAACTATGTGTGATCAATCCGCTTCCCCAATTTGGGGGTTTTCACAAATGGCAGCCCCTAAGTTATCATCCAAATCATTGGTCGTTCCTAAGGGGGCCAAATTTTGAGAAACACTCAACGGAACAGCCGCAAGTGACAATTTGAAGGTGCCTTAAAGGTTTTCGTGACAAGTCCGTGAAGGAAAAACAAACACAAGGATACCAAAAGAAAATCAAAACGCACACAGCAAATAGAAGAAAAGTTGCGAAGGCTTTGGAGACAGCTCAATTGGACAAACAGAATAATGTGGGTAAAACAATAATAAACCACCCATTTGGGAATGGTTTATACAACCCATTTATGGTGATTTGGGGGATGGTTTATTATTGTTTTACCCACGTTACTTAAGGGATCGTCGCAGTCTGGTTCTATCCCCTGCGGTCGAAGCCGCTGAGGAAGAGTCAGGTCCGCCAGTTCTTGAAAGAACACGGCTTTAACCCGGAAGATGCTGAGCTGACTGGGCGGAACATGGGCCCGACATGTAAGCCATGTAAATGCATATAAACCATGGATAAGCCATATGCAACCCATGTATGAACCATATATAACCCATGTACAACCCATAACCCACATGTACACACGTATATATATATATATACACATACATACATACATACATACATACATACATACATCCATGCATACATCCATGCATACATCCATGCATACATCCATACATCCATACATCCATACATCCATACATCCATACATCCATACATCCATACATCCATACATCCATACATCCATCCATCCATCCATCCATATATATATACACATATACATATGTGTATTTAGCAGGGTCATGGTATGGTTATTAGTCACGTACGATTCCTGCAATGCACAATGAAGTAAGATGAGACAACCTAATGTGGACATGCCGCTGGAACCGCTTGGGAATGAAATGATAACTGATAGCAGCAGATAGCCTCCGGAAATCAAGCATGGCTTGCTGGACTCTTCCCCATTTAGTTCGATGGTTTTCCCAGCGAACTAAACATCATTTAGTTCAAGGATTCTCGTGCAATCGCCACGGCAATGATGACACAGGAAGGGGGCTGTCCCCATTTTAGATGCTTCCCATTGATTACCTACAAGGTGGGCCCCCCAGTTACAAGTTGTTTTATAAACCATAGCTGGTTAACGTAGCGGGGATCACGCCTTTGAGCCTGGTATGACGGGTGCATGCTACTTGGGAAGTGGATAATAATAGTTTAATAAGCCACACATATGGTTGTGTGTATATATATATATATATACATGTATATATATATATACATACATATCTACTATGTATACATATATGTATATATGTATATATATATATATATGCATATCTACTATGCATATATATATATGTATACATACAGATCTACATGTATATGTGTTTTTATCCATCAATCTATTTCCCTCTCTGTATAATTAGCATATCATTGGGCTATAACCACAGATGAAAAATGGGGTCTTGGCGGGCGATTCACATCGGACTGGCGAAGCGATCTTTGCGCTCACAGTGGTCATCAAAGAAAGGGGGACAGTGATAATTATGTGTCTACAAAGGAGATGTATCATGATATACCCTCCGGTAATCAAACATAGCAATTGGAAATCCCCTATAAATGGAGGTTTTAATGGGAAAATCATCTATAAATGGTGGATTTTCCATTGCCACGTTTGATTACCAGAGGGTATGGACAATGAAATGGCGATGGCATTTTTGAGGCAATTATGCTTCGCCATCAATTTTTGGGTCTTTCCCCCATAAATTCTCAGACGAACCCAAGTTTGAAAGCTATTTATAGAATTGGCAAGCTCCAATTTGACCGCGTGGCTGTTCAAAGGGACACTTCTAGGGGTCTCAATTAAGCATTTCAAGCGTTACTTGTCACTCCAGTGACCTCAAATCAGGTGCAAACACAATTTGGGTGTTTTAATCAGCAAAAAGATGCTATGAAACAAGACATGGCTTACAATCCTCCAAAAATCCCCATGAATTCTCATTTTAATCCCTATTAATCCCTATTTATCCCCATGAATTCCTATGAATTCCTATGAATTCTATGGTGGAAGTGATGGGAATTGTCCTCAACCTCCCATCCCAGGACGTCAATGCTCCGAAGTGCTCCGACTGCGATGATGATGACTTTTTAATGAGAAAGCCCCAAAAAGGACTTAGAACAGGATCAACTTACCACCGTTTTGTGTGTGTGTGTGTGCGATTTTATTCATGTATTTATATATATATATACATACATACATACATACATACATACATACAGACAGACAGACAGACAGACAGACAGACAGACAGACAGACAGACAGACAGACAGACAGACATACAGAACATACATACATTATATATATATATATATATACATACATATTTATATCTATCTATACATATTTTGAAATCTTTGTTTTGTCTATCTATCAATTTTTTTGAACCCATGTATATGCATCTCAAAAACCATATATGTCTAGTCTGGATTTAAGGCTCACTTAGGACCATGAAAACGGTATTTTCAGAAGTATGTGTATGCAAGCGGTCCCAAAACTTGGCTATGCAAGGTTCATGCTTATCAATTAACATGAAGCTGGGCCCACTTTTTTGATATTCTGAGGGCTGAACTACCCTGAACATGCTGAAGAAGTATCCTCATGTGTTGGTGACGGTGTTCCGAACCCCTTCTTTGCATGCTTGGAACCCAGAAATGATGACTTTTCAATCGTCATCTAAGACCCCGATTTCGTCACACACATTTTATCGGCTTTGGTTGATTCCATCCCCGTTGGGTCCAATTGCCAGCATTCGTCTTGCGAATGTATGGCCACAGTTTGGTGGGTTCCTGGTTGGCCACCATAGAGCGACCAGAATTTTCTTCGCCTAAAAACCCTTGGAAAAAGGGGTTCGTTTTGGGCCTCTGGTTGATCCAATATGCGAACTCCACCCAGCCGGTGAGTAGAAGAGAAGGGGATGACATGTGTTAGACGCTTCCTTTGGCACTGCAACCTATGGCTGATTTCTGCGGTCGGAAAAAACCACTACGCCAAATATCTCTGCAAGGATTGGCCATACACAACTTTTTTTCTCGGGATGATATGGGGTTACCAATCCGGTCCCCGAGACCACCAAGATCAAATCAGGATTTTCCTCCGATGGGGTGAAACAAAATACACAGCCTACCCTTACAGGGATCCGTAAATTTCTTGTAAGTACCCTCTGGTAAACCAACATAGCTATGGGAAATCACCATTTTTAATGGGAAAATTGACTATACATGGCCATTTTCAATAGCTATGTTAGTTTACAAGAGGGTATCCCCTTTGAGGGATTTTGGAGATCACCAAGAGACATGATCATTGAAGATGTTTGGTAATGGGCCTGGATAATGTGTAAGCGAATTATTTTGCGGAACTGGGTAAGAATGCCTTTCAGTGTTTGTCCAATTGTGTATTTTGATCAACTCTGTGAAATCTGCCCTACACCCAAAGCCATGTGAGTCATTCATGAGGTGTTTACCCAATGCCTTGAACCATCCTCAATTTGGGTTTATGAAACTAGGTATAGATAGCCCCAAAAGGCTGAGATGATGTACATAGCGCAGCCCCATGGCCTGGGCTGAGCCCCACACGCGGCCTGTACCCTGTCCCGCTACAGAGGATGAGTGTTTGTGGCCTGATGAAGTCGTTTCCTTTGCACCGAGCAGCCAAGGAAGACCGGTTCGATGCTCGGCACAGATCTCGGGGATGTGGATGATGGAGCAAAGTCAATGATCATGACCAAATTTGAAGGGACTTATTTTTCAGGTTTGTGAAGTATCTCAAATTTCCCCAGAATGTAGAATGGTAAAGATTAATCTTGCAAAAAACTAGGTTTTTTTCCCAATAAAAATGGGGATAACCTTGGTACAGGTATTTAAAATGTGTTGATGTGGTAGTTCTGATGTCCTCTAATACCGTAGACCCCTTCTTTGGGGTATAGTTTTCAATACTCCAAATGGTAAGATTGGTACATAGGCTATGATCTACATATAGCATTGGTTTTACCACTCTGATATGCCGTTATCTCCACCTATGCAAGATGTTTGCAAGATGCAGAAGCAGTGCAAGATTGAGGTTGTCAGGTGCACCAACGAATGAGCAAATGATTGTTTACAAACGATTTGGGCTTCAGCCCAGCCAACAGGGATTCGGATGTACGCCCATTTACAGCCCTATTTACATATTGGGATTGTTCTGTCAAATCCGACCCCCATTTTGTAAGATCCACCATGTTTGATAGATACATTTTTTGAGTGAACCTCCTATGATTCTGATGGGATTCCTGTCACCTTTGAAAGACTGTGGCCAAAATCACTGGGTGATATTTATTGTATATTCAGTTACTGAAGGCCGCCCCGAGATGTCGAAATGTGTTTCCAGAATGTTCAAATTTTGGTGTTTGCTTCAGTTTTTTCTTTCTGGGGGTTACTTCCCGCTGTAAGTCGGCTGTAAGTTATGTCCTGGAGTTTTCTTTTTTTTTTTTTTTACCAGGATTGCCCATTCAAAGAAAATTGTTGACGGGATGAAAGACACCCCAAAATAGAAATATGATACAGTATATATATATATATAGACATATTGTCGAACTACTATCTGCAAACACTTTCTATCTTTTTTTTTTTGGGGGTTACTATATAACAAATCAATATAGCAACAGTAATTTCAACAAATATATTTACTGTGTAACTGTATAACTCTTAATATTCACTCATATTTCATACATAACAAATCAAAGGTTAATATCTATATATACAACAAATCAATATGGAATCCCCTTGACTCCCCTATCAACCAACAAGTAGGTTTCGGTGAGGCCTAGCCGACCTGGCAACTCAGGTAAAAAGGGGTGCAATACGTCAAAGTTGCCATTCAAGAGTGAGGAAGAGGAGTTTCTATTCTAAACCATGTGATTTCTTGGATTTTCATTTTTTCCATCTTTTTCATCTTTTTTTCCATTTTCCATGGTTTTCTGAGGATATGCTTCTGTTGCTTCTGCAGTGTGGTGCAGATCCTCAGAAGTTTCTCGGAGAGAACATCGTTTTTTCAGTGCGGGACCCAATTGGTAAGAATTAGTAAGTGGTTCATATCTCAGGTGAATAGCGGGGTATATCCAGTAGCACATGCTGACATACTGGGTTGGAATAGGTAATATGGCTACTGCCCACACTTGCGATTGGGACAGCCCAGTCGTTGGGGTCTCTGGATAATCTTCCGGCAACTGTTGGGGGGCTCCTTCCACCGTTGGCACTCCATTTCTATTTCCGTTTTTTTCCCACTGGTTCGCTTTCAATTGAGAAGATCTGAGTTTGGGCTTAAGATTCTCGAGACTCTTGGAAGCAGAGAGCTTGTAGATAAATATATATATAACATATTTTTTGTTTGTTTTTTATGTAGTAAACTATCCGATTCTTCTCTCCATGTTTGGGTCGCAACTTCGACCCCGTAACAGGCTCCCAGCTTCCTCCCGGGAGTTTCTCCAAGATTGATGGGTGCCTGGCTGTCCCAGTGAAAGTTAAGCCTAGTTCATCAACCAGGTAAGCACCACCAAAAGCAACAAAGTTAAATTACTCTTCAGAAAGATGGTGGGTGATTTCATCAAGATTATGACTGGGATGATGATCGTTTTGTACCCTCTTTTTTTGACCTCGTTTCTTTTGGAACCTGGAAGAATTTACATCGGATGTCGCGCAAAGGGAGGTCATCCAGGTTGCAGACTCTGGATTGGTTGAAGGGAAAATCGAAACCGGAAACCATGGTTATTCCCATGAAATATAGGAGTTTCCTGTAAAATTTCCCTTAAACCAATCCAGATTGCTGAATCATTCTGATTGAAGCAGAGTCCCTCTGCAAGACGACCGGCGAATTTTCATGAGTCCTCAATGTTTTTTCGCATCTTCGACTGGGTTCAAACGACAATCTGCATTCAACAGCCGCGAGCTATAAAGATGTACCCTCCAGTAATTTGACACTTTGCTATCGAAAATCGCCCATTTATAAATATGTGACAAATACTTTATGAATATTTAACTATCAAAAATGGTAATTTTCCATGAGATCTTCTCCGACTTCGCTTGTCACTGGTGTGGGATGCCCCTTCTGTTTAAGCCCAGGAAAGATAGCTACGGCAGGACCGTCTACCACTATGTGAAATCACAGGACTTCGAACGACACATGCGCCTGGTTCACTTGAAGGTCCCTTGGATACAGCGAAAAATCCTGGGCCAAAAATGGGCCAACAGCGATTTCAGCAACAAATGGAGACAGACCAGAAAATGTTGGATATTAGCTTTCTAAAAAAGCCAAACATCTTGCTTCTCTGCTGGAGGTCCTTTTCCGTGGTTTTTGTTTCGATTCAGGCTTCCCCCAGGTGGCTTTTCTTACCACGACTGCTCAGCATTTTTTTGGTTCAAGTATCCAACTATTTGGATTTGTATGAAAACTTCGGGGTTGAAAAAAAACCTGAATTCCAATGGGTTATCATATTTCCCATTTTTTAATGGTCCCATTTTTTAATGGTCATTTGGAAGATATATATATCCCACTTTCAACCAAACTCATTTTGTGTTTTTTTTTCGGTGCCTTGGATGCCCATGGTTCGTTTGACTCAGCATTTCTTCATTGTGGACTGGATCACGACGGATCGTCCCCACCAGGGCACTGCTGGGTGATTTTCCCAGGTTTGGTCGATGGTTTCATCCTAATGATCGATTTGGATTTTCTCTACAAAAGAAGGATGGAAAAAAACAACAAACCACGAACCAGACATACCCTAGAGTTTTTGATCACACCCTTTCTTCTTTGAGATTTGAAGCCTCCAGCCATTGTGTTTACTGAGGAATTCCAATTTCCGATTTTTGCGGGTTTTCTCTTCATCGTCGGATGCAAACATCTCGGTTCTTGTTGATTAAATCCGTTTCTTTTCTGGCAAACTGGCAAACATCCCCCATTCTTATTGATGAAACTCTCACTTTGGCTGGCAACCATCTTGATTTCCTGTTGATCAACCCCAATTTTGCTGGCAAGACTCCCCAATCATGGATCGAATTCGATATTTCGATGTCGAACATCCCAGTAGATTACATCCCAATTTTTCGTGGCAAGGGTCTCCAGCTCTTGTTGATGAAGTTAATCATTTCTGCAGATTCTTTTGATGTTTGTGATTGAATGCAGCTACGGCTCAGAATTAGATACCCCTAAATCCAGTGAATTACCATCCCATAATATAGTCTACTCTGTTCATTTCTGGCATGGTGTCCGGGCGTGGGAGTCTGGACGAATACCGATATGCGCCATTCAAACTACTCTCATTGGTTGATCATTGTGAAGCGCCAACCACCTGATTTGATTGGGATTGTGAACAAACCCCGATCAGGAATAGCGAACTGAACCAGGTATTCTTTTTGGAGCGCTACCATAGCTATTCCTATCAGATGTAATTACTCCCTTTCCCCTAGTATGAAATACGCCCTAGGAGATCTTAAAAGCCTGATTTAGCACTGGATCTATTGATCTACATTTTTTGGGGCCCACACATATGGATTCCATCAAGGGATGGGATTTTGTCAGCTGGAACTGGGACGAAAGGAAGCAGTGACTCGTTCCATCTTTTTTTGGGGATGGGTCAAAACATATTAGTAGCTATTTTAATGGGATGAACATCGATTTACCAGCTATTTTGATGTTCACTAGGTACCAGGTTTTGACTCATAGCCATTTGATTCCATAGAGACAGCATACTTGCAGCATCTCTAAGGAATCGTAACTGCTTACATATTAACCATGGTTCATTCAGCCATTAAACGGGATACGCCCGTGATTCATGGGGACTTACGCTCTCCAGGCTTATTGACCAATTCCCATTGTTGCCGGATATTGCATATTTAGCATCAGCTACGAGTGGATCATAGGTCACAACCCCCAGGTAATGATGATGGATATTCCGATATCATGCAGTTACAACCCAAGAATGAACCTCCAATTTTGGAAGGTGTATATCAGCCATTTCTGGTGACATTGGGGATGGTTTGGGTATACGCTCTGGTAATCAATCATGGCAATTGGCAATCCCCCATTTGTAGAATGACCGAGTAGATGTATTTCCCGTTTCAATGCGACGAATTCGAGGCCTCTGTGTCTGGCTTTGACTATCTGTGAGACGAACGACACGCTTGGAACTCACGCAGTGAGCAATGAAGAAACTGGCAACTGGCCACAAATCAATCTAAATGCGGGTAAACCTTGGATGGGTAGTTTAGTACTTTACTCTGTTGCTACAGGGATATATTCTCAATCAGCGAACAACTTTTTGTTTGGCAGGGTATCTAAGATTGGATATGAATTTGAAGCCCAGGCGACCCCTGGCTTCGGTTTAAACTTTTCAGCCTTGACATGAATAGAGTCAGTAGAGTACTTTACTACACTACCTTGTAATCGTCCCATTATTTGGGCTACAGGAACCAAATTTTTGACCCATATCCACTACGAAATGGGGAGATTGACACCCCCTTCCCCTTCCATGGTACGGCGACCGTACGGCTCCGGACCCACACATGGCGATTGTCATCTTTAGGATCTCAAACCATCCAGATAGGTAGACAGACAGACAGACAGATAGGTAGGTAGATAGATAGATTTATAGACACTTATTGTGAGTCACAGCTACATTTGTTTCTTGGTTGGATTTTGCTAAGAAGACTGACATTTGAACAGACTTTCAGAAAGCAGCGATGGGCATCACACTTGCAAAGCAGATTCATTCAGTCAGAAAACAATCAACGCTGGGACTTGACTAGCATACGTGACCGTATGATATTGGTCACTCAGTACATGTCAAAGAGAGATACGAACAAGTCAGAGAATATTAGCTGGAAATGTATTCAAATCAACACATTGATGGGACATTGCAAACATTGGGGTTGTCTACCACAAATAAGGATGGTTCAAGCTCCAAAAGGGACACAAGGCATTGGATTGCCCAAAAGTTTTGAATGAATCCGAATGACCATCTATCAATCCAACGTTTTACAAAATTGTCAGTGGCTCGATGAGTATTTTGGCTGGATTTGACCTGCAACAACAGGAAATAACCGCTGCCAACATGAGCTTGCTCGACCAACAATAAAACTCACACTAAACATCCCATTTGACCGACATAAAGAACATTGCATTAGAAAGTCGATTTGACCAGGAGGATAAATGATAGACATACTAGGTCTCTTTGTCATCTCGCTCCATTCATCTTGGTAACGACCAACCACACCTGGAAATGGCCTTTTTTGAGGCGTAGGATTCGAAAAAAATCTGCAGTCCTAGAAGCCTCGATGATGGTAAATATGTGGACAATCAGCATTTTTCGTTGCTAAATCAACTCTAAATAGACCATTTTCAATAGCTATTTTAAAGCACCAGAGGCTAATCTGTCATACCCTAGGAAGACTTCTGAACATTTATTTTGTGGTTTCTGTATTCTGAAAATCTATCTCACATTAGTAGCTGAAGTGAACATACAATCTCATCGATTAATTATGTCAGAGGCTGGCAGTATCCTCGCAAAAGGGTGGGAAGTCCATATTCCCAACACTTCTTAGATGGGTCATGGAATTTGTTGACTGGTTATGAATAAGCGGGTTATATCCTTAGGCAAAACTGGATTGAGTTTTCGGCTTATAACGCACACCAGATCAGTTAAGAATCCAACCAGTCAGATAGGACATGAAATCATTGAATTTTTATGGATTTTCAGGAAAAATGACACACCAAAATCAACACACACACACACAATGTGGCTTTCACGAACTATTATATTAAAGATGGGGATTTCCGATAGATAGTTTTCATCAACTATATCCAACTTGAGGGAAATGTTACTTTGGATGTAGAATTGGAACTATATCCATCACTACATCTATTGGATGATTTGGATCTACAGGAGACATAATATCCCAAATATTCTTGTGGATATATTTCACCAATTTTACAGGAACCCCCGAACTATTTGGGGACACTTCACTTGCAACATCCTGTAGATTTTTCGGTCACTTCTAGGGCGCTTTCTTGGTTTCCATGTTTTTGGGGTACCCGTCCCAATCCTGCCAACGTTGATAGGATGATTTGGGGGGCACCCCCCATTTCAGGAAATCACCATGTATTGTATATACCAGGTGGTCCTGCAATGATGAGTTGGTTTATAAAACCCAATTTTTGGAGCTCGTTCCCCCATAAACCGTAGTTAACTAATTCACCAAGTTTTTTGAACCAACGGCTATCGTTTGGGGGCCATACCTTGTATATACAATATAGCTGGGCGATTGATGGTCCCGACAGGGATATTTATGGCCAGTTTCTTCATTGCTCGGTGCCAGCTGCGCTGCGGTTGTGCACAGTGACCGAGCAGCTCAACAAAAAGTCTTCGCAGATCCTGGTCACGTCGTGATGACGAGGGCTTTTTTGCTATTGTGATAATCGAGGTATAATGGTGACATCAATTGAATATTCATATGATATTAAGGGGATCTGAACGGAATATCACAACTCAGCCGGATTAATAGAGATGTGACTTATTGCATCTAATAATCTGATTGGAATATCCTTATTTTCCAACTGGTTGATTGGTAAATAGAGCGTGATCCTGTTGAACAATCAACAAGTAGGTAAAGGCCAATGAACGGTATACCAAACCGGCTCCTCTATCTTTGCCAAGAGGACAGCAGTGACGGAACCCTAAATCTAAGGATGAAACCACGTTTCTTTTATCCTCTGGTAATCAAAGATGGCAACGGAAAATCTACCATTTATAGGGGATTTTCCAATTGCCACGTTTGATTACCTGAGGGTATGTTTTGATAATTGTTTCTTTTTCTGAATCATTTTGGGGGGTCGGCCAAGTCAATTTATCGGTATGGCCCAAAATTTAAGCCCTGTGGGAGCACAGATTTTAGTATATGTTGAGTATTGACCATCTAATTATTGGAGTACCCAATTTTGACCCATACCGAACCGGTGGAAACTTGAAATTCTTTGGCTGTCGCAGCCATTGAAATGGCAAGCCTCCATGGCAAGTGAAGAGGATTGCAAATTGACTGCTATTGGTTTGTGATCTGTAAAGCGAGGGTTATATTGACCCCTCATAAAATGACCCTGGATGGGGATCTGACAGATAGTGGGGTGTGCCAAGAAAACAGAAGGAAAACTACCAAAGTTGGGTGGGTGAAGTGCGCGACTATCCTCCGAAGTTCTGGGGGGTCCAAGTGGATTCGTTGCTTCTTTCGGGCGATTTTCCACGAGTCTTGTTTTGACACTGCTCACATGTGGATCCCAGGGCATACATTACCAGTAGTACCGCACAAGGGGGGGGGGGCGGAAGTTTCAAAGATAGGAAACCTAAAGGAGAGGCTGGTTGTTGTGAATCATGGATGGCAGAGCGAACCCACTAATGGACCGACAAGTGGTTGGAGGCAGCGCAGTGAAGTTGAAGTGTAGTTGTAGTTGTAGCTGTAGTTGTAGTGTAGAGTAGTGTCGCTGTAGTTGTAGTTGTAGTTGTGGTGTAGTGTAGTGCAGCGTAGTTTTAGGTGTAGTTGTAGATGTAGTAGGCCATACATAGACGCACGAACCGTATGTCAAATGGCTTCAAAGAAGAACATGGTGGAGATGTTGTCACCGTAGGAAACGCCCAGGATGGTCAGTCCTGAAGCAACTGAAATCACACATGTTCAGCAAAGTTCAACACATGTCAGTTGTGTACTGTGTTTGAATCGGGGGAAAAAGCAACAACAAGTGAGCAGAATTCAAAACCCTTCTTGGTGACTCGGTCGGGCTGAAAACGCACGTTTCTTTTCACTGAAATCAGGGGGGAACTGCAGTTTTTCGTACATTTTTCTCCACGTATATCACGTTTTGGGGGGGTTGGGGTGGGTTGGGACAATAACGTTCATCCCACCACGTTCTTGACATGACGCTCTTGACTTTTCCTGGCGTTTGGGGGGGTGGGGTGGGGCAATAAAATCCTTTGGCACTTGCACTCACGTGATGCTACGTTTCATGTCAATTTGTACCATGGCTCTTTCGTCACGAATATGTCTTGCTAGAGATGTTCTACGTTACGTCATGGTGTTTGGGGTACTACGTCTCATGTTTACCTGTACATGGGGTCTTTCGTCACGGATATGTTTTGCTAGAGATGTTCTACGTTACGTCATGGTGTTTGGGGTACTACGTCTCATGTTTACCTGTACACGGGGTCTTTCGTCACGGATATGTTTTGCTAGAGATGTTCTACGTTACGTCATGGGGTTTGGGGCAGTATGTTTCATGTTAACTTGCATCTTGGATGGAGAAGTATGTTTTTGAACAAGATGAATCTGTTTTGATATAAATGTTTACTTCTATTGGGGAATGGTTGGCCATGTGTGTTTGGAAACTACGGTGAATATGTGATCTTACGATGCATAACTTTCAAAGAACAAAATGGTGCCCAAGACGTCTTTTGGCGCCCGATGACGACCCGACCGGGCGTTGTTGGTTGATCATTATATGATTATATGGGATCGTACCTCCCAATATATTGGGGGTGATCATAATCCATTGTGGGAATCCCGTTCACCAGGCAGTTTTTCAAGGGACGACAGAGAGAGGTTTGAACACAAGTCCCGAAAGGATCAGCTGCTACGACCCCCAAAGGTCGGGGTTTATAAAGATCCCTCCAGTTGAAATTAAACTGAAAGGAAACAAGACCGTCACTAGCAGTGTACACACGCACACACAGACACACACACACATATATATATATATATGTATATTATATACATATGTGTATAGGTGAGTCTGAAACTGTGGTACGCTCCAAAATGGAAGACTTTTGGTAGGCAAAGGCATTCGGAACCACTTTTTTCATTTTCACCAGTGTCAATCAAAAAACACGTTTTCACTATGTTTTATCCTGGGGATTAGTGACTTAGTGGGATATTTTTTCCCAAGTGGTATTGATGGTCTTGGAGATCGCCTCACATCTTATCGTGATCGGGTTTTCACCACCTGCTCGGTGAATCTATCTGATTCGGCATGGAAGAAATGGGATGAAGGGCCGCGGGGCCATGCTGTGACAGCATCACCTTGTAAAAAGAAGCTTCCTTCTATTTCCCTCCTTGAAGGGGTACTCAGACCTCACTTTTTGGTGAATAGTGGTCGACCCCTGAGCGCTTTTAAACACGGCTGAAGATCAAGCGCATTGAGTCAAGGGATATTTGAATCACATGGTAGATTTCCCCGCTTCGACATTGGTTCTTGGGACTTGTCATTACCTACGCCCCGATGTCCCGATGTTGGTCCAGCGTTGTTGCAACAAAAATCTTCCCTATGGATGAGAAGTTTGATATTGTGCAGGCTGCATCTTTGGGTTCAATTTAGTTCTACGCACAGACACACATGGGGGTTTCCTAAAATGGGGGTACCCAAAAATGGATGGTTTATAAGGGAACACCCTACTAAAATGGATGATTTAGGGGTACCCCCATGACTTAGGAAACCTCCACATGTGAAGGTGCCTAGAGAGTCAAAAACATGATATGCTGATATGATTTTTTCAGGTGTGATGATCCGCATGCATCAAATCAGTTCCCATTCCTTCAAGCCTTTATGCCCACTTGACTGGGCTGAGTCTCTCCTCTGAGATGACAAGGCGCACATGCTTCTGTTCTGTTAGTAGCCTTTGATGATCATTTGGGTGTTCGAACACTGGGATGATGCGTTTCAGCATCCTTTGTTATCAACTCCAACCTCTTGGTAGGCCCATTGAGATAGCAAATTTGTGATACTGCATACCTTATTTTACTGGACCCACACGTTTTTGGTTCACATGTCTTCGACACACCCATTGGTTACTGCTGGCATGGACCGGAAGGTAGTAGTACGCGGGACATTTTGATGTCCCGGTTTTGTGCAGCGTCGTCTCACCAGTGTGGCCGGGGATACATGCAATCAGACAACTGCTACAGTATGTCATTTCCACGGGACATGACATATCTATCTATCTGACATCTATCTGTCTGTACATCTATGTAGACCATATACAGATGTATGTCAATATAATAAATGTATTTCCAGAGGCTAAATGATGAGAACTGGTAAAACACCTAGCCACTAGACCCGTTTTTTCCAGGTTAGGACATGCTAGGAGAGATGTCTTTTTCATTCTTTCAACAACATGGGAATATAGTGTGGTAACCCCCGAAAAGAAAGAACCATGTTTCATCACTACTGCGGTAGGATTTTGCTTTTGAATCTTTTGGGGAGTTACCAAAACCCTAAAAAATGATAGGTTTAGTAGACGGCTAGACCAACTGGTGAGTTGCGTACAAGCTGGGGCCCATAAACCCTGGTCAATTTTTTTGTTGCAAGTTGTGAATCAGCCTAACCAACTGGAGCACCATCTTGTAGTTTAATACAACTGACCCTCTGGTAAACCAACATAACTATGGGAAATCACAATTTTTAATGGGAAAATCCACTATAAATGACCATTTTCAATAGCTATGTTAAAAATTACCAGAGGGTGAATCATCCCACTAAAATCCCATTAAATCACCATTTTTCTGGGAAAATCAGCCATTTTTCATAGCTTCACTGGTGGTTTTGCTTATTACTGTGCAATTGAAACCACCCGGCTGCTTGGTGAATCAATCTAAGCTCGCGCTGAAGAAATGGGAGCGCCGCTTGGCGTATGTCTGGGAATCAAAGCAACTGGTGCGAAACGTAGGGAATGGGGGAATGGGATGATAAACTTAATGGTTATGGATTAGGTCATGAAACCCCATTCCCTGCTAAGCACGAAAAAGTCAAGTTTTTTTTTTTGGCCTGGGATTTGTTATTACCGACACCACGATGTCTACATCTCAGCATTTTGATGTTTTTGGGTCCAACATCGTCTAGAGGTGGTCACAAAAAGTACTCTCTGTAGACAAGTTTCCATGTCGGTTTTTAAAAGCACTTCATGGCCGGCCGTGCAGGCCAAGTGGTTTTTGGTTTCAGAATGATTTATATGATATCTACACACTTGTGACGGTGCCTAGGGCGTCAAATGCATGTATGGTGTCATGTAATCTAATCTCATATAAAATGATGTAATGTAATGCAGAGCCACTGGCCACTGTAGAGACATTGGGGTCGCTGTGATGTTTTTTTCGGTCCATTGCTGTTTTTCCAACCTTGGATGGGTGTTGTGGAATCTTCTTCAGCCGTTTCTTTATCCCCAGAAACCATGGTGGATGGGATGAGTTTCCACATATGACTGGGACAAATTTGAAGGGCTCGGATTATATCAGGGGATGGGATGAGTTTCCTGGGACCGAGCCCTGGAATGATGATGGGAATCGGATTGGGGTATCCCAAAATAAACCTATTTCGGGTCAGTCAATTATTATAATTAGTTCACCCACATCATACTCAACTTACGCCGATGTTTTGTGCAGATTGGCGATCAAAAAAAAGGCGCCGTTGGCGGCCTGGATTCTGGAACTCACAGAAAAACAGCAGCCCTTTCAGAACACCCATTAAAAGCACCCCATTCTCAAATAGATATTTAAAAGGATCTATAATCATTTAACACCATTGGTAAACATATGTAACCATTTACATGGGACTTCCTATTGCCTCTTTCTGTGGTCGTGCTGTAAAACCAAGAGATTCCCATTCCTTCAGTCGCCTAAAGCCCTTCACGGGCTGAGTCTCTCATGCAGATGACAAGGCGCATGAGCTTCTGATCCGTTGGTGTAGCCTTTGAAATTCATTTGGGTGCGTCCAAAACTGGAATCAGCTTGGGACATATCTTATACCGGGGAAGACTGGAAGACTTTGCCAATGTCCTAAAAACTCAAGACTGAAATCCAAAGGGAACCAGAACAACTTGGATGATATATATATATATATATGTATGTATACATACAGAATACCAACAACTTCACGTAGATATTTCACGGGAATATATTGGGATAGAATTTTTGTTTCAGGACTCGGATGATGCCCTGCACCCTGGATGCGTTCGGAAAAAGACCAACCTCTTTGGAATAGGGCTTTGTGAACACATACATGTATATGTAGATATGTATATGTATATATATACATGTATATATAGTTAAGGGATCATGAGTGTAAAAGAAGATAATATCGCTATAAGATCTCAGGAAGATATGTAATCATTACTACAAATATGTAGATACATGATGACAATAAATTAGTCACTATATGTATATATGTATATATATATACACATAATGGGATGATTCTATTCCTTGACTTCTTTTCCATCTCCTGCTTAGATTGCTTGGATAGGTTTTTTGTTTCCCGAGTTTTTGACACACCTTTTTGTCCGCACAGCTTGCATGGACCGGAAGGCGAGTGTAAAGTGGGACAGGCATGTCCCTCTTTGTGCAGCGTCATCACGTCAGTGCGGCGGGGGTGAGATACGTGCAAATACTTCAGTTGTATAAATAGAATCAAATGGCTACAAATGGTGGATTGTTCACTGCCAGGTAGATTATTGGAGGATTCTGGGACGTACCCTCTCTGGTAATCAAACGTGGCAATGGAGAATCCTCTGTAAATGGAGGTTTCAGTGGGAAACTAATCCATAGATGGGGCATTTACAGCTGCTATGTTTGATTGCCGGAGGGCAATATTCTATATTCTACAGGGTTTTTTACCCAAGAATTCTTTGTGGAATTTCCGACCAGAGATGTCCTTTTGCCACTGGCATGTTGAATGATAGAGGGGTAGCCGCGCCATTGAATACCCACTGGGTAAATGATAGATGGTAAAGTGGCTAGGAGTAATGGCAGGGGTGCAAACAATGATAGTTTGCCAATCTGACCCTCCGGGGATCAAATATGGCAACGGAAAATCCGCCAGTTCTACATAGATGTTTTTCCCATTTATAAACCTCGGTTTAGTTCTGGGATTTTCCAGCCAGCCACGTTTGATAAGTAGAGGGTACCCATTGAACAATAGAGGGGTAAACTCCTCTTGTCTTTCCCAAGTGAGGAGATGGCAGCCTTTATGTGACATGACCTGCTGGGGGATTGTCTGAAAATGGCTTGTTCCCCATGATTTTCAGGTAGCACACCAAGGTACAGTTAGCTACAATGTGGGGCCCTCCAGTTGTAAGTTGCTTAATAAAACCCCATGAACCATAGTTACAACTTTATACCTACCATAAACCATAGTTGAATTGGAGTGATGTTCATCAACTTACCTATCATTTTTTGGGGCCCCACATGAATTTTTAGATCACCAATCGATGAACGGTTCACCGAAACAATTTTCTGTCAAGCTTGGCTGGAGTCCCTCTGCAAATTTAACAGTTTGCTATTGAAAATGGCCATAGGAATAGTGGAATTTCCCATTAAAAAGGGTGATTTTCCAGAGTTATGTTCTTTGTTGATCATGCTTAGTAATGGTTGATACTGGTTGATACTGGTTGAAAATGGTTGATACTGGCCAATCATGGTTAATTATGGGGGATACTCCCCAAATAGTGATAATCTGCTTACCCCAGGGTTGACATCATGGGTCAAAGTTCTTAGACCCAGAAGACCAGAGATTGAAATGTCTATGATACCTTTATATCAACCAGCAAACATTTCAACAGATATGTTCAAAACCACGCTGGGTTGATGCTGAGTTCCGCGATTATACTACCCTTTGTAGATTGGGGATTGTCAGAATCCATGAAGGGGCAATCCCGTTCATCACCAACAATTTTGTTAAGAGACGACCGCAAGCGGGTTTTGAATACTGCTCAAGTGATATTTCAGGACATTGTATAACCAAGTACAGTTAAAAGTTGGATGAAAGAAACCCATTTTTTGGAGTGATCTGGATTTTTCACAACTGGCGAGATGGGTGGTAGATACAACTTACCCTCCAGTGAGTTCTAAGGGTTTGCGATGCATGGTCCAGCGATCGCCATGTTCGATTTCCAGAGGGCAACTCCTATAGAATCCCACGAAATCATTTGTTGTTGCTGAAGTCTGGGGGATTTCCAAAACCATGGGTTTCAATACTAAGTTATGGTCATGACTGGATGAGGGGTAGCCACGTTTTCCAAAACGGAACCATTGGTGAATTCCCAGAGGGGAATCATCGAATCTTTTCTGCCCCCCCCGCCGCCTGGTGAATCAATCTGAGCGCAATTTCAATCGTGGAAAGCGTGGCAATGCCGCTTGATGACATCAGTTCACCGAGTAAAACAGCAATAAATGGGATGTAATGGTGTTTAATGCGATATAATGGGATATATATATATATAACTAATAGTATATAGTGGGATTTTGAACAATGCTCAGCTGAGTATCACAAAGGATTCCTGCGACTTGAAGCCTAACTTGAAGGTGTAATTTAACAAATGTCACTTTTGAACAGTGGTTGAAATGTTTTTTGCTACCAACCGTGTCATATGAATTTGGATGAAAAATGGAAGATCATCCAATGAAATGCATGGCCATTTGAATGTGATTTTAATGAAGATTGATGTGAGGATCGAAGTCACTGTTGATGTATACCAAGAGATTTCCAGTCCTTAAAGCCGAATTAAACTATTTTGAGATTGCAATACCAGTGTATATGGTGATATACATATGTATATATATGTATGATAATATAGACTCACCATCATATCATCACATCATTGTGTCGTAATGTCATTATATCATATCATTGTCATTCTATCATTACGGCTCTATGTATATATATAATACCACAGGGATTACAATGATACTAATGGTGACACCGAACTGAACGATTCTGATTTTTCAGGGCTTGTTCCTTGGGGCCTGAGTCCTCAAAAGTTCATGACATGGTCCATGTCATTCGATAGCCATCACGACATGGCTGTTTGTCAAAAGCTATTTAGACGCCGTGTTTGCAACTGTATAACATTGTCTTGCTCAGAAAAGCGAGCAGTTGTGGCTCTGGTTCCTGACCCATTATTATTTCTTGTGTCTGTTTAATCCCCATATATATGTTGCTTCTTTCAAGTGATCTTTCTGAGAGCTGTTCTGGTGATTGATGTAGACCATTCCACAAGAGGCTACGAATCAAAATTAAAGACCTGGAGGATCATAAGTCTCTTTTGTCTATTGACCATCCAATTATTCGGGCACACAATGGCTTGACCCATACTTCTGGTGATTGATGTCAACCATTCCACAAGTCATTCTGCCCCAATTGGTCATCTTGGCCAGACCGAGTCTATATAATGAAATTTTGGTGCACGAGCTTCTGGTCCATTAGTCAACCGTGAGGTCAGTTCATCACACGAAGTTTGGGCCACATCCCATTTTCTGGGGTCTGAAATGGGTAGGCTCTAATTTATGGCCATCATTTGCCTTGGGAACATGATGATTGACTAGTGGATGTATGCTCTATCCCATTTTGAAGCAATTCCAAATATGGAGTTCTTGACTTGAGAGAAGCACAAAACCGCTGGTCATCTAGGATGTACCAGCATGCATTTTTAGGCTCAACCATTTTGACTCATACCCAGTCATTTCATCTTATTTCATCTTGTACAGTAGACGACCTGAGTGACTGGAGTAGGGGAAAAATGAAAAAACAACAAAACATAGCATCTTCGGAATGAATTACTTGGAAGGTCATCCTACAGATCGTAAGTGGTGAATTTGTCACCCTGGTGATGGGATTCATCTCGGGTGATTCGTGGCTTATCCCATTTGTTGAATGGGTAAACGAAGTATGGTAGTCCTGACCAGCTACGAGGCTTGGACGATGACCCTCCATTTTTCTGGGCAGTGTGAAGTGTACTGGGTCCTGGTTGGATATATATATATATACTACTCCCGAAAAACGATGAAAAGCTATAGGTGAAGTGAGTTAACTTCTACACCAAAGACATTTTTTCTTTTGCACCAAAAATGGACAACATCTTCGAGAACCTCAAAATGACGATGGCTAGGGCTGGAGGAACCCCTGAAGAAACGATTTCAGGCGACCTGTAAATTTTCGTGGAATCCACGGCCTGACATACCCTCTGGTGTCATCAAACATGGCTTGGAAAATCCCCCCACAGATTGCTGATGTTCCATGATGTTCCGATTTCAACGCCCATCTCGGGGATTTCCCAGGAATGTTTGATGACACCGCTATCTGACCGTCATCCCAATCAGAGTGTAAGTTCCATGGACTTGAAGGACCGTGTTTGCGCTGCACAGGAAGGATTTGTTCCTTCCTGTTGCTTTCGCGTCATTTTACTTGCAGCGTGGCCATGGTTGGTAAGCCGGAAAATCGGAAGTTTAGCTGTTTTGCCAGAAGGTGAATTTACAGGGGGAATGGATTGATATTGAGGTCCTACAACCAGCAATTGGATCCCTATCTAGTTCAAAATTGGCAAGCAGCCATTGACCATGGAGAGATTGTGCCAAAGAATGCTCTATATATCTACATGTACATATTATACATGTGTACATATCTATACCAGTAGTACCGCACAAGGCGGTGGCGGAAGTTTCAAAGATAGGAAACCTATAGGAGATGTTGGTTGTTGTGAATCATGGATGGCAGAGCGAACCCGAGGCAGCGCAGTGTAGTTGTAGTGGTAGTTGTAGTTGTAGTTGTAGTGGTAGTTGTAGATGTAGTTGTCGTCTTGTCTAGTGTAGTGTAGTGTGGTGTAGTGTGGTTGCAGTGTAGTGCAGTGTAGCGCAGCGTAGTTTGTAGTTTGTAGTTTGTAACGTAGTTGTAGTGCAGTGTAGTGTAGGTGTAGTTGTATTTTCAGTTGTGGCTGTAGCTGCGGCTGTAGTTGTAGTTGACTGTAGAGTAGTAGTGTAAGGTTCCGAAACGAAGCAATTCTGCGAGACTTTCTCCATTTTCCAGATTGACAGCATCAAAAGCGAAGCAATTCTGCGAGATTTCCTTCAAAAATGGAAAGTTGAGTGCAGAGCTGACGGGCTCCTACCAATGCGTTTTGCGATCTTTCCATTCCATCTCTCCACAGTATACTGCGCCTGGCACGAAAAAGTGAAGCCAGGTCATGCGAAGTGCTGCACCTGTCATGCACGATAATCTTAACACACCTGAAGATCTGATGCTCCAAAATGACATCCCTCTGAGGAAATCAGCGCCCTGACCTCTTATCATGTCTGCTTGAGGTGTCTCTTGTACTGCGCCTGCCACGAAAGATGCATCTTTGCAGATCCTCTCCAAATGTCCCACGCCCACCATCGTTTTCGAAAATGCCACAAAATCCACACGTTTACCCTACCTTTGACAGGGTTCAGAATCCCTTGCGCCTGCCACAGAAAACGAAGTCTGAATGCCCAAAAAGTGCTCCGAACCCCCTCAGTCTTTAACACTTTTGACTTCCAAATGTGCTTCGCGCCACAGCGGCGTGCACTTTTTTGACGTCTCAACTTCCAGAAGTGCTCCGAAGGTGTGGTGTTTTTAACATTTTGACTTCCAAATGTGCTTCATGCCACAACGGCGTGCACTTTTTCGACATGGCAACTTCCAAAAGTGGTCCGAGCATGGTGTGTTTTGACACTGTTCACTTCCAAATGTGCTTCGCGCCACAACGGCGTGCACTTTTTCAACATCTCAACTTCCACAAGTGCTCCGAACATGGTGTGTTTTGTACCTTTTTACTTCAAATGTGCTTCGCGCCACAACGGCGCGCATTTTTTGATCTTTCACCTGCCAAGATGCATGGCTCTGCACCCACCGCTTTAGCGAGCCTACTTCTCGACCCTCCGGAGCCACAAAACAGTGGCAAAAACAAAGCGTGTCGCGACTTTCCTACCTTTTCGCGCGCCTGCGTCTTCTCTCTTCTGACTATCTCCTCTTTGATTTTCTCTCTTCTGACTTTCTCCCTGTCTGAGCTTCTCTCGCCTGCGTCTCTTCCCATTTTCCATCTGTCCATGTAGACAGACGTTTGATTTCTAAATTTCCTTCGGTAACCTATGTATATATATATATACAGTATACACACATATGTAGATATAAATATACATAAGTATACATATATACATACGTATGTGTTTATATATGTGTACCTATGCACATACCTATGTGATCCTATGTGTGAATATACATTTACATACCTTCAATCCCAGTACCTGAAATTTCCCTTCAACCAGTGAAGCAGATGGGCCTTTATGACTTTATGGGCCACCCTTTTGTTAGTGAGTCAAGTCATTCGGGACCCCTCTGAAAATTTCATCTAGAACTTGACCTACACCCAACTAGTAGTCAAGCATGGTGTGCTGGAAAATCCCCAATCAGAATGGAGGTTTATTATTTCGCCGCGAAAATCATTTAACTAAATGAGGGATTTTCGGTTGCCGCATTTGAATTACTTGAGGCTACTACCAACTTAGTTACCTTTCGACAACTGCACCAACTTCACATCTGGCGGACTAAACCCCCGGCTTCGCTGCATCTAATTATGAATTCGTGCGCGGCGTTCCAGACGACTCAGAAACGTGTTCCACCGCCGGTGATGTGCGCGAAAAAAGAAACACTTCGTGCCACCTGCGGGCGTTTCCGCTAGTGACCGGGCGCCTACAAGGATTCGTTCCTGCATTTGCTGCGTTCGGCACCCAAGGGCCGTGTTTTCGAGCAGAAGACCTGAGGATGACACTTCGATTTTCCCGGATTTACTTAGTTTCGGGGAGGCTCCAACCTGTTCCAGGTAGATGTTAAATTCCCACAAGGGGCGCATGTCAGTGATTTTGCTTTTATATTTACCGACGGTTTTCATCATCCCAAACGTATTGGGGTGTTGGGAGCAGGTCCATACCTCTTGGACCCCAGTTTTGGGCTGTCCCTAAGATGGCACGCAGCTTGCATTGTCGGTTTGCGTTTTTTTGTTCATCACCATCACCACAGGGCTGAATTTTGCTGCGTTTGCTAGACATGACTTTCCATTCTTACCTGGGATGATTTCCCTGGCGATTTTTGGGGTTTGAAAGCCCCAATCACCACTCTTTCCTATCGAATTTGTCATTGACCTCTCGTAGGATCGCGGGGAAACAGTTCCAGAGTAACCCGATTAGTAAGCTTGGTGATCATCAGTCGCCCATTCCTAGGTTTATCCTATGTTATCCGTGTTATCCCATTTGTATCCAACCCCAAACGCACACTGACCAGTCGTGATTCGTGGATGATCCTCCTTTCATAGCAGTCCTTGAGTGCCTTTGAGTGCCTTTGAGTGCCTTGCAGTGCCTTGCACCGCCATGGATTGTTCAATCCGACCCTTTGCCTCGCAAAGAAGGTTTCCTTTGGTGGCAAAGGCTTAAGAGCCGTTGTGAAGGACGGTGGCTGCTGAACCTCGGTACTTCGGTACGACTTGGGCATCCCGCTGGTAATCGAAAACCCGTCCCGTTGTTTTTCTAGGTAAATGATAGCCAGGAATGGGGAGCATGGGTGATGGTATCTCTTTAATGCTAGTAAAGTAAAGCAATAATAAACCAACCATATTTGGATGTATACCACCCATCTATGGTAAATTCAAAGGCATGGTTTACTATTGCTTTACTAAAATGATCTTATTTTGGGGTGTTGGGAGCAACCCTGGTTTTGGGTTCCATCGTGCGGAAATGGATGTGTCTGAACATGGGTACCCCCCAAAACCAATCGCCGTTGAATGATGATGATGACTAAATATGACTAACCATTGGATTTGGGGCGCTCCCCCCTTTTTACCCAACCAAATGAGTGTCAGCGACTGTTCATGATGGTTTTCTCACGGCTAATGGCGATCGCTTGGAAATCCCCGAACTAAATATATATATATATATACATATATATATATAGACATATATATATATAGATACAAGGTGGGCCCCCTAGCTATAAGTTGGTTTATAAACCCCATCAACTATAGTTATACTGTATCTACTATAAACCATAATATACCATAGTTATTGGAGTTATAAACCGACCTAGCTATCTTGGGTGCCCCACATTGTATATATAGGGAGAATTCATCGCACATCATCCCTGGTGGATTTTCCAGCTACAGCAGGCCCCAGAGTTCGCTATGCGCGTTGGTTTATAAAACCATGAATCATAGATGGGAATGGGTCAAAATTTTTCAGCGCCCGGACCAGAGATTTTCGGAAAAACCAACGTTCCAATATTTTTACACCATCCAATTCGTGGACAAGCCATCGTCCAAACATGGTAAATTACAAGGACCATCAAGCGACTGAGGTCTGGTTGATGATGGTTGGGATTGGGGATAACTATCCGCAAGAGGCCTGATTTCAGGTCAGTCCATTACCATCATTTAGATACATGCAACTTTTAAGCAGGGTTCCGGGGGTGTTGATGAACAGATACAGCGAAACATCAGTCTTTATTTTATGGATATCCAAAGTCGACCCATGTCACTGCTTGTCAAGGAGGAAAAATGACCTATGATGAGACATCTTGCAGGTTCCCAAGAGCTAATTTACACATAGGTAGAGAAACAAGATGCAACACGATCTAACAGCACCAAACAGAAGAAGATCGCACAGATAAGCAAAGAAACAAATCAACGCCACAGTGCTTACTCTACATCCCCATCCAATTCGAGAATCTTCCACGTTGTAAAAACCATATTTGGGGCTCATCGGGTCTGGGGTTCACAGCTGCAAGCGGCCGCTTGTTGCTGCTGAATTGGCAGGAGGAACTGAATAGTTGCCGCGTTGTTTAGAGGTGGCTGCTTTGAAGACTCTAATGCCGACTGCACGATGCCAGGAGATCAAGAGATCAGCATTTTTTCGCGTCGGTCATGAGCTTCAAGAAAAAGGGACTTGGGAATTTCATTGGATTGGTTTTAAGAGAAAACCTTCAGAAAACCATGGTTTTTACCATGAAAAATGGGGTTTCCTGTGCATTGTCCTTAAACCAATCCAATGAGAATTGGCTAGTTGTTGACTCATATTTTTCATCATCTGGAAATGTTCTTTTCATTTTTATTGGGCGATGATGGGCAAATATACCAACCAACTGATGGAGGATTCATCCTGGAACGGTAGCTAAGATTGGCAATGTTGAGCCAGGGACCCCTTTGGGCTTGATTCAAAATGGGGAATTTGCCAGCATCTAGGGGTTTCTGAAGTCATGGGGGGCCCCCAAGTCACCATGGGTTTCAATACTAAGATAGTCTAGTGACTTGGATGATTTAGGGTACCCCTATTTCAGGAAACCTCCAGAAGATTTAATCACCCATTGATAGTGGACTTTCCCAGCGAACTAAACCTTCTTTCATAGTGGATTTGCCATCGTCAAGTTCAATTTGCATGGGTAACTCCCATTAAATCCCATTGAATCAAGCATTTGTTAAACAGGGCTTCATGAAAGTAAGAAAATAAAAGCATGACCCCATTTATGGGTCTCCAAACTGCTAAGGGCTCTTCTGTTGGTTTGCAAATCCCAATTTACTGACAACATATGTGTTTGCACAAGTAGACGCATAGTGTACATAAAGAATATACCTACTGAATAATTTGAATACAGTACATGTGTGCAGTATACTTATATACATATGGTATATACATGTAGTATATGTATAGTATGCGCATAGTGTAGATATAGTATAGATAGAGCATACATATAATATTCATAGGGTATAGATATGGTGTATACTTAGTATACTTAGTATACATAAATAGGATACATGTATATATATATATATAGATATAAAGTATACGTATATAGTAGTGGATATATCTAGCGTAGATACTACTGTATGTTATATGGTATATATATATATACTATGTAAAGTCATTTTTGTGCTCCCCGATGGAAGCTGTTGGCTTTAATGTTGGCCAATCCAAGAGAACGGACGTGCAGTGGCAC
>BGPT01001881.1:212797-225834 GCA_003297045.1 Symbiodinium sp. clade C Y103
ACCGCAGCAACGACGTTGACACAGCAGTCCCAAAAGAGAGCCCAGTTTTTGGCAGGATTCCGGCCTCGCGCACATGGGCCCTCGTAATATATGTATATCGCCCCCAAGAATCGACGGAAAAAGAGGCATTTTTTCACCGGGGTCCTCCAACCGACAAATGGCTACGGCCAGGGAGCGACCTTGTTGGATTCGTGTTAGGTTGAATCCCAATGGCTATCGCCCGAAAGAATGACCCAAATTGGATTGGCATTGGCACCCTATTCTTGAGTCATACCCATTTGTTGAAGAATTGGCGCCAAGAAACGCTTCAGCATCGATTTTATGGAGGGAATCCTTTGGGAAGCCCCCTTTGACTTCTCTTGGAGATATGAAAAAAGGTCGACTAGTCTTTCCTTGTTGCAGGGTTGTCCTTGTTTTGTAGGCGGGAAATAATAAGCAATGTCATTTTGGGGGACTCAAGTTTCAAACAGACCCATGTCGATATTGTTTGTTACATGGAAGTCTTGTGTTGGACAACCTATTTCAATTGGGATTGAGTTCCAATTCCTCCCCCCCAAAAAAGACTTCCGATCTTAAACGGTGTGGATGGTACTTGGGGATGCAGTCTCTAATCAATGGATACTCACAGGGGTTCTACAAGTATATATTCCAACTTCATGGGGTGAAATCGACATGAGTACAGTATGACCATAACTATGAAAAAGTCCAACTGCATCCTCAAGTCTGGGTGGGATTGGGTCATCATAGCATCTCTGGTTTGATGTTTCTCGAAAATCTCGCCTTGACGCCGGGGATATGCTGAACTTGGTCGCGATATGCTGGCTGGAGTGGTGATACCCATGTTATCTCCATCTCGAACTTGGTCGCGATATGCTGGCCGCGGTGTTGATACCCATGTTATCTCCACCTCCTTATTCGTGTCTTGTCCAGAAATGAGGGTTTGACTCCCACTGAACATGGCCATGGCAAAAATGCATGAACATGCAGTATAAAAAAGTACCAGCGGATTCATGGTGGGGGTTCCTCATCATTCCCCCATCATTTTGGTCAAGACAATTTTAAGAGAGACAGCTGTGCCAACAGAAATTGTTGCAGACAGCTGAAAAGATGGCCCGGTCGTCGCAACGCGAATGGTAGAAAGCCGTGCGATCCATGCGTTTTGACGAAGATGGACACAGCACTCCATTTTCTTACACATGGCCAGTTGGAAGAACAACACTAAACCTATGACCGTTTTTGAGTGACTCTACTGGTACCCTCTGGTAAACTAACATAACTATGGAAAATCACCATTTTTTATGGGAAAATCCACTATAAATGGCCATTTTCAATAGCAAACTGTTAGTTTACCAGAGGGCCAATACCACACCTGAAGGTGGATGGAGATGACCTACTGCGCAGTGACACACACACACACACACACAAAAGACCCAGGGAAAAGGCGTCGTGGCATCCACATTTATTCCTAAGGTTATACACTGTAGTAATTCAACATTGAAAGCAATTGAACATGACCAATTTGCAGATGCTTTACCCTTTGGTAATCAAACATGGCAATGGACACGTCCCCATTTATGGATCAATGTTTCCCATTTCAGTGGCCGTTTAGAGGGGATTTCCAAGCGATCGCCATGGTTGAAGACACCGGAGGGTACCAAAAAACACGGCCACTTTCCGAGGCTATCTTAGTCTTCTTGGAGGATCACCGATTCAAGGATCCATTTAACGCTCCAAAACTCTTGGCCCAACGCGTGGATCCCAGTTGCGAAATAGGGCCAGCTGCACTGGTCTGGCGAAAAAGAAGTGGCAGCCGACACATGATGAAAAAGGGGATTAACCCTGAAGTTACCGTCATTTCAATAGGGAGAAGAAAGGGAAAACTACGATTCATCGTTTGATTTTTGGGGTTTCCCTAATTTTCAGACAACCAGATCTTGACATATGGCACACATGCTGATTGTTGTGATTGTAAATCATACGCATATTTTGGTAAGCGCACATTTGGGGAATCTCCTTGTTATATCACCCGTGAACTACTCATAGCTTTCCCATATTTAGTCATATGATAGGGACAAGCAAACAAAAGCAGCTACAGATGTTAGTTTAGGGGATGAAAAAACAACTTTTATGATCATCAGCATAACAAGGGTCCTTGCAGTTCTCTTTTTGGTTCATTTCCTGCCATCCTACTTGAGATATATCCACCGGAAATCTAATCTTACAATGTAGAATCCCCCATTTAAAGGTGATTTTCCAAATAAACATCAATAAACACCAATAATTTACCATCACAATGACCTTCTTCGTTTAATCTATTGGACTTCTCATTTTCCCAATGAAAAACCAGCAATTTACACCTTCCACACCTTGCAACGGAAACTCGCCTGCGGCACAGGAGACTCGTGGTCGCTCCTTGGTACTGCCATGTGTGTGGATGCCTGTTTGGGTGCGACCAAAATGGGTGGAAAAAGATCAATTTTCGATAGGAAAATCCAAATATATGAATTTGAATATCCAGTTAATTATCCTAACATGATCTCAATATCCAGTTAGATATCCTAACATGATTTGAACATCCACTTAGTTATCCCTGACAATCATATGATTTAAATATCCAGTTAACTGTATCATAAACCAATCTTCCCCGAAACGCTCATAGCTACTGCATCCCATTTTCTGAGGGGTCCCGAAACAAAAATATAAGACTTGTCTTCACGTTCCGTCCAGTGAAACAGTGGCCTGCAAAATCCATGAGGTTTGCAGAGGAGATGCGATGGAAATTAGGATGAAGCCATCGGCCATAGCGGGAATGGTTGTTCCATCCCTGGAAACGATGACTCCACTGGTAGCTTTTCGGCCAACATATTATAAGCTTAGCAGTGGTACCATTCCCCTAGGCCCCTAGTGTGAAAAACTGGGTGAACGATTCTGAAATTGGCGCCAAAGTGAGAGAGCTTCCCTGAGGAACTCCACAATGTTTCCAACACCACAGTGGAGTTACAACACCAAAGTTACATGGCCTACAGTGGAGCCAGTTATCATCCCGGTAGGCTCGGTAGGTCTTGTCATGTGCCGCCGAGGCACAGGTTTGACAATTTAGGGGAACCCCCCCCCCCAAATCCAGTTGAGTTCAGTTGTTTTCCCATTCATGAGGTAAACCCAATGCCATAAACCATCCCCAAACTTACCATTTCTATGGATGCTATAAACCATCCCCAAATGGTAGCTTTATGGCATTGGGTTTCCCACATTAGATGCTATAACTTGGGGTACCCCCATTTTCAGACAAACCCATGTGTGGTTTTGTTCATTCTTTTTTTAGCCAAACCTACATCGAGTGATGCTGCAATATTTTGAATTCAACGTGCCGAAACTCGGGCTTGAACAGCAGGTAGACACGCATGCGTATCCCCGAGTTTCGAATTGAATGGTGCACGTGGCTGCGCGCTGGACACAGTTGATACACTTGGAGGAGAGTATCGTGGAACAGCGCCTAACAGGCGCCGGTTTGACAAGAAGCTCACGAAGCTCATGGGTGTGTCTGACAGTGAAGTATACCTCCAAACACAGCATTTAACAAGAGGGAATATCATGATTCACCAGTGGATTTGGGGTATATACCCTTTTCAGACCAAAGCCACATGACAAGTTGTGAGCGAATTCCACCCGGAAGAGGGCTTGTATATCTCAGGATTTGGTTTGCCATTTTTTTTTTGGAAGACCCGACAGATTGGCTATGCTTTCTAAGTTCCCCCTTTTTCATTATCACCAATTTGGGCCCGATGATCACAATGATATATCACATTTGTTGTTTGGTTGTTTGTGATATCTCTTAAAACATCCTTTTTGTTGCTTGTATACCACCTACTTGGTTTCAAGTATTTCAAACAAAATCATTAGTGGAAAAATGGAATGATGGCATCAGTGATACGGCCCTTCAAAAACCAGCAACACATCGTTGAAACTGGATTGAAGCCTGGAGGATAACCAAACTTGGAAGTGCAGTTCCAACTTCAGGGGACCGACAAACCACCAAGCTCAAGCTCGTATGGGTGATGGGAAATGAGAAAGTTGAGGAAATGGTTGATATATGGGTTTTCCATTTTTTTTCCCAGGCAGCAATTTCGTGGGAACATGTTCATTGACCTGTTTTCTCTTCTTCTCCATGACTTTCAGACCCAAACGGCTATGGATCAGAACCCTTTCACTCTGGCAAATACCAAAATAGCAGGAAATATGAATGTTCATCCCGAGAGAAACTATATGTAATGTGGGTAAAACAATAATAAACCACCCATTTGGGAAGGGTTTATACCACCTATTTATGGTGAAATTGGGGATGGTTTATTATTGTTTTACCAAATATATGGCATGATAGGTTTTGATCCATACCCAAAAGGGTTTCTGTTTTGTCTACAATGACGGGTCCCTCACATGACCAGCGACGCCCCGCCAGGGGATGTGCTGCGAATTCGCGCTACGGCTTTGCGCGAATGCGCAAGATACTTGACAAACGCAGAAAGGATGGGACAGTAGCACCCCCATGAGTAAGGAGATATACTCCACTTTCAGACACACCCAAATCTTGGAGTTGTACTCCGTGGTTCCAATATCTTGATTTCCTCTGATTTATTTACACTCAAAAAAGACACCATGCTTTCCCTCCGGCAATCAAACAGGGCGGGCCGCTGGGAAATCCCAAACTAGCCATGGAGGTTTAGTTCGCTGGAAAAATCATTGGTTGCTCAATGGGTGATTTTCCATCAAAGAGATGGCAAAACCTTCCGATGGGTGGTAAAGATTCTCCCTGTTTTTTCCCCAACTGTCGCATAAGAGGCGATTGTTTTGGGTGCAGAAGTGGTGAAACAATAGGGAGGCGAAACAAATTAAACTTGTGAAATCTTGTGAATAATTTTGCGAATATTTTCCCTGTTGAAACAACAACAACTTGTGAAACTTGTGAATAAATACAATGAATACTTGTGAACTCTTTGTTTGTATTTATTGTATTCCGACGTTTTGCAGCTTCGCCTTCCATTTCTGTTGCCCTATGTTTTGATACGTTTTGATGATACTCATTTGCTACTTCAGGGATAGAGTGGGACACTGTCGAAACTAGATTGCAAACCCTCAGTGTTTTCTTTGGTTACCTTATGTTACCCTTTTAAAATGGCCCCCGAAAAAGGAGCACCCTTTTACGGGCAACACTCATCTGGGGACATTTTTTTCAGGATATTACAGGTGAGAAAATCAGGAATTGCTGGTGTCGTCAAAAATACTCGCCCTCGCCGGTGATCAAGTATGGCTGGGGAAATCGGTAAGGAAATGGTGTTTTGATGGGAAAATCATCCCGGGAGATTTTCCAGCACGCTATGCCGCTATGCTTGATGGAAGGGTATTGTTTAACCTCAAATTTTGTTGGTGACCCAACCAGTCGAGGTTTTTTCGCCACAATTTTGGCACCCAGGTTGGTTGCCGAATAATCCATAGACGCATTGGAATCACAGCCGTGGGAAAACGATGTAAGATTAGCTATGGTATATGGCTATGGCTCAAAATTATTAACCCTATAATTGGTTGGTGTATGTTAATTTTCCATTAAAAAATACCATTTTTGGTACCATAATTTTGACCCATACACATATGGTTGATCTTGGTAAAAGTCAGTGACATGGTTGAGTCAGAGCATGGAATATCCATGCATCACACTTAGATGTGCATCCCGGTTAAGTGGGAAACAATCATATTTTCACCCAAATCTAGGACCCCCACAAAAAAGATAGAAAAGTAGAATTCTACTAAAATAGTGGAACCATAGTGGTTGATATTTTTTCTCTCCTTGGGCAGCTATTCTAAAGCAAGATGGAATGTCCCTAGCTAGATTCATGGGCTATACGTGGCTTATATTCGCGGTACCCCATAGCTAAGTTGCTGCAACACATTCCAATAACTATTGGGTTTCTCGTAGATCAATCAAGCTAGTTCATGAAGGTATGAAGGTTTAAACCAAATGAATTCAATATAACCATTGGTTCTATAACTGAAGGGAATTATGAATTCTAATTTACATCCATTTAGTTGTGGATTTTCTCTGTAAAATCCATTGTTTATAAATCAACAGACCTTGTAGGTTTGAAGGCACCACCGGCACTACAGTCCGCGTTCAGCCACCGGACTCCTGCAGAGCCAAGGAAATTTCCAGTGGCGCACTGCTGTGGCATTAAAGAAACGTCGCGGTGGGGTGGATGTGACGGGGACATTTCGGGCGTGGTTATTGGTTGGCTATTGGGGAACCATCAAACATGAGAATCTATATACTCAATGTAATTGGTAAATGATGGTTGCTTGGGTATCATAGGGGGCTATACCACTGTGCTACCCTTCATATATGAACTGGGAATCCGGCCTTAGCCAACCAGAATAAAGGAATGGCAGAGGGTTTTGAACACTGCTCAATTGCAACTCGAACCGTACCCGCCAGTAGACTCACACAACAACTATGGACATCCATGATTTTTTCATTTGGACATGATCTACGTTCATTCATGGTGGGTTTTCCAACGCTATGTTAGTTTGCTGGAGGGTAACCCATGTATAGCACCCCCCCAAAAAGGTATAAACCAAGAAGTAGTCGTTACCACTACTTTAGTTGAATTTCACTGTTCTGTTTTTTTTTTTGGGTTTCTACAATTCAAGAAAGGTCTTCCAAAAAGCAGGACATGTTTGTTTGCAACTTTTGGGTGAGTTTTTTGGGCTATGACGACAGCATGGTGTTTGGTGGCATTGTTTCCTTATTTTCCTTGTGAGACCCCAGGTTGTTTTTTTTTTGAGGATACCAGCTATGCCATGTTCAGGGTTTAAAGCTCAGGTGCGACCTGTGCCTGAGTGGATTGCAGCCATACACTTGGCTTTGAGTTATTTTCTTAGACGATGGTTTATCAAACAGAGATGCTTTTTCTTCAGAAAAAAAAGTATTTGTACAGTGGAGATGGCCAATTCAATAGAGAAAATTATGATGATCAACCATGGAATTTGAAGATACCCTATTTTTTAGACACACCCAAATCGCAGTTGTCCAATTTTTCGCGGGAGATCAACGAAGCAGCGAGTTGATTGAAAGCCATCCAGTCTTTGAAAGGGGATTGAAACATCATCCATGGCGATGCAAGACCGAGTGGTTTTTCCCGACATTCTGTAAACTAGCATAGATGTCGAAAACCCACCATTTGTAGATCATTTTCTTGGGGTTTGCCCATGGGTTTTCCGCGCTCAAAATTGTATGTTTACTCTAGCCGCTTCTCTTTGGGGTCTGCTTGCGATTGTGCGGATGGCTTGGAGGAGCAGACTTCTTTTTTAGCCCACAACACGAAGCACTACCCTCTGGTAAACAAACATAGCTATTAAAAATGGCCATTGAAATAGTTGATTTTCCCATGAATAGCATGGTGATTTTCCATAGTTATGTAACAGTTTACCAGAGGGTAACCAGTGACTTTCTGGATCATCCACCCAGGTGATTTTCTTCAACTCCTATCTGGCTGCCTCGACGTGCGGCATGGCCACGTGGCCACGTGGCATAGAGCTCTTGAAGGCTTGATGGAGTTCCATCACTGACATTGGCAACACGAAACACCGTACGCCGTACGCCTTGGTGAAGGGTAGGTAACAGTTTGGATTAGTCTAGATTTGTATGGCTTTCTTCTGGCAATTCATATATATGGGCCATGGCTTCCACATCTTTTTGTTTACGGCTCGTCTGGGTCGGTGGTTTTTGGCTGCGAATCGACAGTGGTTTCCTGGAGATTTGACCAGGAAGCATAGAGTTGTCTGAGCCAACATTATGGTGTGTACCCTCTGGTAAACTAACATAGCTATTAAAAATGGCCATTGAAATAGTTGATTTTCCCATTAAACATGGTGATTTTCCATAGTTATGTAAACGTTTACCAGAGGGTAAAACCACTGTAAGTGGGTGATTCATCGATTTTAGATTCGCCCAGATGGTTGTTGCTTCTGGTGAACATTCGCCCCTATACACAAATCCTAGCATTATTCTGCCCTTTCTTGTGTTCCTGAGAAGGGGACATTCACAATTGCCATGTTTCGCAACCAAAAACTGGGTTGGTCTGAAGATAAGGTAGCTCCAAAAATTGGATGGTTCATCAGCATTTCCCCTAGAAAAAATGGCCATGCATTGGGTACACAAGCCATTTTCAGGTACCAAACCCAACTGTCAAGTTGGTCAAATGGCGCTTTCCCAACATGGGGTATCCCAAAACCAGGGGTTCAATAGACTCTTAGATAGTCATCCATGACTTGGATTATTTGGGGTAGCCCTATTTTTTCAGAACCCCAATTTTCTATAGCTGTTGAAATGTTGAAAATTACAATTTACAATTGATTTTCCCATTAAAAAGGCTGATTTTCCATAGCTATGTTTACCAGAGGGTATCCTATCGAACATCCCCATGTTCTGATCCAGACCGCCCTGCTCTAAGAGGCCACCCTTCGCAATCCATGTCTCCAACTGGACGTAGCTGGGTCTGCTTTTGGGGGCAACGTCTTCAAGTTGACGTTGGATCATTTGGGGCTCTGATTTTTCTTGTTGGGATGCCAAGTGTAACTTCAAGTAGAGGAAAAGTTATTGTTCGAAACCATGGGAGTTTGGGGTTCAACCTCTTCAAAACACCAAATTTGAGCAAGAGCAACGTCGGATCTTACGAGCAAACAGAACAAGCTTAAAACAACAAATAAAGGGAATCAACAATTCGAATGGCAACTTAGCCATTGGGATTTCATTTGTGTCAACCTGGTGCTTGCGTGTTTGGCTAAGTCTACTACATTTGGTAACCACGATATTGACTATTTACCGTAGATGACCCAGGGTTTTGACCAATTCTTCACTATGACTGTATCACTACAACAATCATGTTGATGATCTACTCTTTTCTTCCCGTATTATATACTCATCTAGAATCACATATTTTGTTTCCAATTTGTTCATCTGCAGATTGTATTGGTAGTTTCCACAGTTGATTTCCATAGTAGTGCCGTTCAAAAATCCAAGCAGGTTGTTTAGCCTGCTACCGTTGCGCCCGTTGGGCTCAGGTCACAAGCTTCAACAGCTGCATGAATCGCTTAAACTGGCCCTGTGCGTTGGAAGTCACCAGTGCCATGCAGGCGGCGGATTCGGTGGGAACAAGAACACGGTGATATTTTTGGCACTCAAAAACCAAAAAGAGATAGAACTTAGTACAATTCTATGAACCACTTTTGTGGTGATTTGTTGTTATCTTTCTATTTTGAAAAGACATATTAAATATCCTTTGGGGCTTGCTACATGTATATATGTATATATATATATATATACACACACACACGTATGCACAGATGTATATTGTACCCAGCTAAAGATTTGTTTCCTGTCTTTGTAGAGGATCTAGGATCAGTCATACAAACTGAAATGGGGACTGAGGGAATGATTTCAAGGGGACTGAGGGAAGACTGAGGGAAGGGCTTTACGATTCACCAGCAACATGATACAATCAATCATAACCGACAAAAATTAGGACTTTGGCCATCTAATGTGCTGATAGAAGCAGATGAAACAGCTCACTGGTAGAAGACACCACAACGCTTAGTAGGGCACATCATGCCATTTTTTTTTTATTTTCCCAGGTGGTTTTAACTTGCGAAGGGAACGGTTGAAGTTTGTGGCTTTTTTTTCCATTTGATTGTCGATCTAAAGGTTCATGTAGAGATTGTCCATTGCAAAGGCCGGCAGGCTTGCAACATGAGACCCCGCGAAAGTTTTTTCTGTGTTCGCGAAAGAAATTTTCTAGGGGCGGAAGATTTAGCGAAAGATTTTAACATGAGACCCGAAAGATAAACCTGGGGTTCGCGAAAAATGACCGTTTGCAGATTAAGGTATTTAGGTCAACCACCATTTATCTATGGGTGAACCCATGAATTGGGGACAAATCTGATCATTCGGGCCTAGGGTGATTTTCTTTACCAGTTCCGGTCCCTCCGAGAGTCCCATAGGACAAGCAGTTGCGTAGCGACACCATCACACTCAACACCTTGTTGGCAGCAGCTTGGCTGATCATAGTCAACAACAGAAAGGCCCGCGGACGGTCATAAGTTCTCAGTCCCCAAAATAGAGAACTCAATGGATTGGTTAATGGGAAAATTTACAGGAAACCATGGATTTTCCCATCAAATATAGGGGTTTCCTGTAAATTTTCCCATTAACCAATCCAGTGGAAAGCACGATCGAACCGCCGTCCTGGAAATACATGTCTATCTTTTTGGGGCAGACCTGCTACACTTGGTTTACAATTCCAAAGCAGCAACAAATGGGATTTAGAACAGATTGTATGGTGGTGGATATGTTTATGGTTATTTGATGGGGCTTTAAACCAGCTTCTAACTGGGGGCCTTCCTCTAGGTTTGCGAACGACATCCTTCGAGAAAGGGATTCATCCATCCAGCTTTGGAATAAGTGTAAACACCGGGCTTTGGGGTGATTCGGGTTTGTCTCAAATGGGGAATACCTCACAATGTTCATTTCAAAAGAGGAACCACTGGATGGAAAATTCAGAGTTGCTCCAGCTCATTGTGGGCGTATGATAGCCACAAGGGGAGGAAATGGGTCATTGCGCCTCTTGATTTGGCACTTTCACTCCCCTTATATCTGGGGTGTTGGGAGCAACCCTGGTAAAGATCGCCTTTTTTGCCGGGCAATCCCTTCGAGTGTAGAACAAACTCTGCACCACTTCGGATACACAGGTGAACCGATCGGGTTTGCCTGAGAATATGGTCCCCCAAGATTCGGTTAGGAAACTCGTTTATCAAATGGGTCACCCCCATGTTTCTGGACAAACTCATATATTGCTGTTGGTTACATCATGACATCCCATCACATCTTACTTATATCTTCTCTGTGATTGGTGCAACCAACATTTTCACTGTCTTAATTATACTGTAAAGATTATATATGTACTGTATATATATATATAGACATATATGATATATTATATATATACACAGTATGTATATATATATATATGTATATGTAAATCAGTGTCAATCCAGATGTTCACTGAGGACATGCCTGATATTTGTTGGTGATGTTGATACTCCATTTCTGGGCAAACCCAACTAGTTCAAAGCCAATCCTTTCTCACTCTGTGGAAGGCCTAGTTGGGGTTGCATCCCAATTAGTCAGTAGGTTAAGTAGGTAGTAGCCTTTTTAAAAATCATAATGCACTTGTGGACAAATTCCCGGTTGTGTATAGAGTATACCCTCTGCTTCTTCAATGTAGCTCTGGAGAATCACCCCTTTATAGCCAGGCCTAGGTAAATCATCATTTTTTCATCTATAAATATGAACGATGGCTTCCATGGCTTATTGAATCACCAGACGGTATATTCTCATGATATTCTGATGAAATCACAATTTTCGAGAGTAGAATCACCATTTCCCTGAACAGTCCCATCATATTCGCATAATATTCCTATCATAATATTCCTATCAGAATATTCCCAGACTATTCCCATTGTTATTCACATGAAATTCCTATTCTATAAACCATCTTTGAATAGCAGCCATGGCTCAAAAAAACCACTCACAATCCATGTGCACATCCAGCTGCAAGGCCTCTCCGTGGCCGAAGGCCGGTGGCTTCTTGCAGATGGGCCTCTCAGCTGCCAACAGGCGACTCCAGTGACCAATTGAAACTGTGGGAGGTAAAATCTCCTGACACTGAATCGAGAAGTGTAACAGAATTTTCAGAAAAAGATGACTATAGCACGATACAGAGAAGATTAGCCTGGCCTTTTGCATGGCCACCTGTCACAAGGATGACACACACAACCTTTACTGCGCACTCTGCATTGGCTCAAGAAAAGCTTGCACTGCGCTCGCTACTGTTTTTCCCGGATTTGGGACCTCAGGTTATGAGCCCAAACGTGGCCTGAGTGTCTCCTTTCTGACCTTTGCTGTTTGGCGCCATGGATCGACGTCGACGGCAACGTGGTGAGGGAGGTGAGACTGCCGATGAGAGGTTGGATAGGCTCATCCAGATGGAGAGAAGGTTTCATGAAGGGTCTGAGCTTCAGGGTGCGGCAATAGCGCCGGAGGTGAGAAGACTTGTGGTGACCGACGGTGGAGCCCGCGCTGCAGGTGCCGTTCCTGTTCCCCCTGGTGATGGAGGAAGGACGAATGACCTGGCGGCTGGTGGAGCTCTACTACCTCTTCAACCTGGTCCTGAGCTTCCAGCTCCTGATGGCATGTTGGTGCCTTTGTTCCATGGCCTTGGTGATGATGAGGTCCGTGGAGTGCAGCCTAGGAGGCTGGACCTTGATGATGAACCTCCGCAGCAGAGTGGGGGAACTGGTGATCGCCTTGACTTTGGGCATCAANTCAACGAGATGATGGTTTGGTGCTGATGGGGTCTCAGGGGCGACAGCTGCAGTCCGAAGAGCCGCGAAATGGTGGACTGGTGGATGCTGGAATAGCAGCGGTTGGGGTGACGGTGCAGAATAGCATCAACCCGTTTTGGAGTCCAAATGTGCGACATGAGGCCTTGGTGGAAAGTTCTCAGGTGGTGCCGCGCCCAGACTCCTTACCGAGATTGGCTGGACCTCCGAGGGTATATGGCCCGGGTGCTTCTGGAGATGGTGGCCCTGTGCAGGCCCTTGGAGATCATCCGCAACTACAAAATGGCCNCCACAACTACCAAATGGCCCTGTGCAGGCCCTTGGGGATCATCAACCTCAGTCGAATGGCCCTGTGCAGGCCCTTGGAGACCTTCGACCTCAAGTTGCGGGTCCGGTGCAAGCCGTGAGTTTGGCAAGTGCTGGCCCTGGGCAGGCCCTTGGAGATCGACGAGGTCAACCAGGTGAACCCATGGCACTGCGGTCGGGCTCTGCATCTGCAGGATTGGATCCAACGGGTCAACTTTCTCAGGGATCTCCTGATCGAGATGTGGAGCAGCTTCGCCTTCAAGTGCTTCAGGATGCCGAGGAGCGCT
>BGPT01001882.1:1262-21262 GCA_003297045.1 Symbiodinium sp. clade C Y103
GTGCCATTGCAGGTCCGTTCGCCTGGATTGGCCAACATTAGTGCACAGCTTCTATCGGGGAGCACAAAAATGACTTTACATTGTATATATATATATATATATATATATCAAAACTATTGGTTTATACTAGAAAGTTATTGGTTTCTCATGTTAATTTGTAAGATTGGCTAATGAATGTCTGAAAATCCAGAATGAAAACTCACTAGTGAATATGACAACCAACAACTTAGTTTTCCCGGAGCTATGCATTGCTTTTTCATAACTTTCAAACTGTTTATTCATAACTTTCTGACAAGGATTTCTGATAAACTGTATGAAAACCAATGCATCAGAAATCCTCATCAGAAGCTTTCAAACAAAACCCCCAAAAAAATAAACTGATAAATTGGTAGAACTACAGTTATGATCAGTTATGCTATAACATGATATAACATGATATCACAGGTTTAAAGATTTAGGGGTGCTGATTTTGATACATTTCATGTGCCAAGGGATGACGGGTCCAGCTGCCCACGCCTGAGATTGGGCCAAGGGGCCTGCGCTCGGCGGCAGATTCACTGATGATTGGATATCCTTGATACCCAAAATGTTCCATGGATCTCCATGTTGACATTTCTGCAATTTTGATTCTTCAGGTGATATCCTTCATGGCATTCCAATATGCTCAGAGTTTTCTGGAACAGAGGGCCAGAGGTCTGGACCTACCAGAAATCATGAGCCACTCTATGGGTCCATGGACTGTTGCTTAACCTCTCTTTGGGTTTTTGAAACATGCCATGCCCACGTTCCTTGGCAAAGTCGTATGTTTTTCCATGGACCCTACTGGTGAGCGCCTCTGCGGTGATCATTTCGATCACGGTACAGCCCAAGCTCCAGATATCCTCGGGTCCCGGCCGTTGCTTCGTCGGAGTCCGCTTCGTCATTTCGATCACCCCGGGGGTTGATGTTCAAATGGCGACGACGTGATTTGATGACCATCAAATTAGTATAAATTAGACGAAACTAGTATATGGCAGTAAGTATAATGCAATATGTATATATATATATAACTTTTATGGCTTTTCAAAAACAGTCAATAGTAAAAATGATGGAAGGGCCTCTCAACCTGAATAGGGGGTTACCTGGCACAACCAGCCCATGAATTTTTGGGCAGCATTTATTGTAAGAAATGTGGCGGAGACAGATGGCTGCTCCAATGCCAAATTTGGGGTGCGCCTTGAGTAGAGAGGGATCTTCCTTGACCCCATGACATGTTTCATTGGATTGGGTTAAGGGAAAATCTACAGAAAACCCCTCGACTGGTGGTAAAACCAAGGTTTCCTGTAGATTTTGCCATAAAACCAATCCCTTTTGCATGTTTGGTGTTCCTAGGACAAAAAACCGGTCATCCCAGCGCACCTATCAATTGTTCGGCGTCCCAGGGCCCCCCAACAGACCGCCGGCCGGCTTTGTACTTCATCACCTGGGAAAATGGTGCTACGGTTGTAGCAACCAAACATCATCGAGCTTCCAAATCTGGCAGCTGACTTGCAGTCAAATGGGTGTGTCTGAAAACGGGCTACACCTCAAAAAAAGGGCATAATTTTGAAGGTGCAATTCTTGATATCTGTCAAATTTGGTAAATTCAGGATATGTTCAAATATGTTCCCCCCAAATCTTCAACCCATAAATCGTATCATCCCTAGCTGCCCTAGCTGTCACCCAGCTGTTTCCCTCCCCCCGGTGCCTCTGGCGCCATCCAAAAGACACTGCCCTGGATCGACTTCATGCCGCTGGTGCAGGTCGAATGCAGCGCCTAGGAGTCGGTGATGGCGTTTGACGTATTGTTGAAATAGACATGTGAGGCATTAGAAATATCAACAATTTAATTAGCTCGTACAACTCTATATATACTGCATTAACCAATCAACCAGGGTGTTTTTCGTGGTTCACAATATAAGCTATACATGTAGAATAGGTGCGTATACATATACTGTATACAAGTATAATAATATAAAGACAAACAGACTAATTAAAAGTACAAAATACAATCGGGAAGTGGCCCGGCCCAGTCTTGCACGTCTCATCTTGCGAAGCTGAAGATCTTTTGGCGCCGCAAATGGGTTTCAAATGGTCTGGCGGTCGACACACCGCAGCTGCGCCCGCTGCGCGCATGGCTGTGGGGATCCGGTTGGAAGAAATCACCTGCTTGAGGGTTTCAAATCCCAAACAAAAATCACTAGGACTGTTAGGGGAAAGCCAAGATGTTTCCGAAGCTGTTGCAAGGTTATTCCCGGATTTTGTAATGGGATGATTGTTCAAATCAACTTGTGTAATTAATCATACCACGTCACCTATGGAACAAGTGCTTGACGTTCAAAACCACCAACCAGCATAGTTTTCTCCCCGAATAGTTGTTGGTGCTTGCTGGTGAAATAAACTCTCAGTATTTTGGGGGGCTATATACCATCCCCGTTGTTGCTTCAAGCCCCGCTGCCATTGTTACTGCTTGTGTCACAGGTTTATTCTTAAATCACATGATGATCAGCGTTACATGGATTTACAGTACTAGATATCCCTACTGCTCGGAAATGACGAGGAAATCGGTGATAGGATATCCACCATCTACCATCCGCGTCGCAGCTGGAATCCCACAAGCGATCGTGCGGACGCCACCGACATTGGATGGTCCGCGAGGCAATTGATGTGAGACTGGAGACTGCATTTGCTGCGCATTTTCTGAATGCTGGTGAACTGTGCCCAAGGAAAATTTGGGAGAACCAGACCACAATGATGGGCCCCAATTGCAATCGGAAGTTTTGACAAGGGTATACAAGTAGCCGGAAGCTACTAGAGGTTGATTGGTGTTGTATATTTATATCCTATTTTTACGCAGTACACTGGAGGATGTCAGTGATGAACCAAAAAGTGGACCAAAGAATGAGTTCGTCCATAATTGGATGCCGCCATAGTTGGCGTCCTTAATGATTTCCAGGTCATAGTATCTGGGATGCCGCTGAAATAGCGATGATGAACTTTGGACTGTCAACCTTTCTGGGTCTATGGCTTCCCAACTCATCAAACCTGCAACCTGTGGGCAGCGTTCGATCCAAGCGATTTCAACCCTGGCCCCATCCGGCTCGGGGCTCCAAGACTCATGGCTTGCTCATGGCACCTGACTTGTAGACCGGCACCTCCATCAAGCCCTTCAGGGGAACCGAGGACACGAAGCCTCAACAGAGCGAGTCAACCAAGTCATGGACGTATCTGAAATCCAACTAATGGAACCTGGTACGTGTGCATGTTTGGCTCATCTTTTTGGTATAGGGGTATGTGATAGGTGCCCAAAAAAACCCTTGTACTTTATTTAGCGAGGATCCGAGAATGAACGGAACAAACCATAATATGAAAGTATGAACATGATTCATCCAACTTGTGTGTGTTTTCTACTTTTGACCTCAAATTGTATGATAACCACATGGGAGTGGGTCAAAATTGATTGACCAGAAAAAATTGGATGCTCTCATTGTTGCAAATCACAAAATATAAGTAGGTCCCTACAGTACCCAATTTTGATCCATACCCACATCCCATCCAAGTCCCAGGGCACCCCATCGTTCCGCCGCAGCCCAGCGCCCCAACGCTGCCAGCAGCAGCGTGGTCAGCAGCCAGCCGCAGCAGCTGTGCGGCTTCCGCAGCAGTGCCGAGCCCGTGGCCAGGGCCAGGCCCAGCACGGACAACCTGCGGTGAAGGTGGAAGGTGGGGGAAAGGCTACGATAAATGGAGGACGAAATGGGACAAACATGGAGGTTGATAATGGCAAAAATCAACTGTAAATGGGGATGAGTCATGATGAATCCCTACTTGGGGTGCAGTTGGGGTGAAAAACATGGGTGGGGTGAGAAACATGAGTATAACAATGCCAGTCTGACCCCTACAAGTTGGATATGGGGCCACTACAACTATGGTTGTATTTTAGCCACTTATAACTGGAACTGCACCCCCAAGTATCGGATGGCAGCTGGGTGCAGTAGCAACCTTTCAAAAAGTGGAAGGTTAACGAGTTCGTCAAAAGGTTGAACTGTGAAGCTAACCAACCAAAAAGATAAACATGGTTTGATTGTTTACAAGCCAAAAATGTGATATAGCATGCTATAGCTGAAAACATTGGGGAACTGACAAGGGCCAGCCGTCAAAGATGGGAACCAAAAAACTGAGGTTGTGGAATCATTGATTGACATGACTGGAAATGTCAGACTTGGGTGTGCATCATCTGGCCAAGATAGAGGGATAATCAAGCAAGGAATGGGGGTTCAAAGGTGAAATGAATTCATAAAAAATGGCGTGAAGGGTTGCGAGATAAAACAAGAAGCCAAAACAAATAAAAGCTAGAGATCGAGGTGATTTGAGGGATTTAACCACATTCCAAGAAAGGTGATGTTACAAACAACTATACATAGAGATACCCTCTGGTAAACTAACATAACTATGGAAAATCACAATTTTTAATGGGAAAGTCCACTATAAATGGCCATGTTCCATAGTTACGTTAGTTTACCAGAGGGTATTGCCAGCCAGGATAGAAGAATCGTCTTCCAGTGCCATCAGCCTGCCGGCTGCCGACTGCACGTGTCCAAAGGCTTTCATCACGCGTTTGCAGCGCGGACCTAGGCCCAGTGTAGGCGCAGAACATGGCAACCTTTGCGAATTCTTTGGGAATGGAGAGGTTTGGCTAAACTAAAAACCCTTAGAAAATAGTATTGACGGGACAAATTGAATGATTTCTTGATGCCATACAAAAAATGAACAGCTTCGTGCGTGGGTCCACAAATTATACCAGCGTTGACCCCAAACAGAAAACAGAAGTATTAAGCGCCGACGTGCTGTCTGCCATGAAGCATTAGGAGCAACAAAGGCAGAATTCAGAGAAAGAGCGACGGCAATTGTTAGGCAAGCAGGACACCAAGGAGGCCGCTGCACAGAGACAAAAGTGGCAGAAAGGTGGGACAAGCGGCCGACAAGGAAAATCCGTCTGTCCCCAGGACAACGCAAAGACAGAAGCAGAAGACANGCTGCACAGAGACAAAAGTGGCAGAAAGGTGGGACAAGCGGCCGACAAGGAAAATCCGTCTGTCCCCAGGACAACGCAAAGACAGAAGCAGAAGACAATTGAGAGCAAGTGGTGGCTAAGAAAAGGCGTTTTTCTGGCGCAATTCCGGCGTAGAGAAGAAGATAAGCGGGAAACAAGTGGGAGACAAGTGGATACAAAGGACACTCGTCCATCGCAGCACAGAAAAAAGAAGTGGGAGGCACATGAGAAGGACAACGGAGACAAATGCAAACAAAGAAAACATAAATCCCAAGGATGTGGCTGGTTTCCGAGGAATTGCTTGGNGTGGGAGGCACATGAGAAGGACAACGGAGACAAATGCAAACAAAGAAAACATAAATCCCAAGGATGTGGCTGGTTTCCGAGGAATTGCTTGGGGATTGATGGGGCCCAAAATGAAAAAATCATGAGCCCAGAGCACCCAGAGGGAAAGACAAGTGTGGGAGACAAGAGTAAACTCATGCATTCCAGAGCCCCCCGACCGAGTGGGAGACAAGTGTGGAAGATAAGTGTGGGAGAGAAGTGCGGGAGAAAAGTGGGAAATGAGTGTGGGAGACAAGTGGGAGACAAGTGTGGGAGACAAGTGGGAGACAAGTGTAAATTCATGCGGCCCAAAGCATCCAGAGTGGGAGACATGTGTGGAAGACAAGTGGGCGACAAGTGTAAACTCATGCGGCCCATAGCATCCAGAGTGGGAGACACGTGTGGGAGACAAGTGGGAGACAAGTGTAAACTCATGCGGCCCGGCGCAGCCAGAGTGGGAGACAAGTGTCGGAGACAAGTGGGAGACAAGTGTAAACTCATGCAGCCCAGAGCGCCCGGAGTGGAGAGTGGGAGACAAGTGTGGGAGACAAGTGGGAGACAAGTGTAAACCGATGCGGCCAAGAGCATCCAGAGTGGGTGACAAGTGTGGGTGTCAAGTGTAAACTCATGGAGCCCAGCGCATCCCGAGTGGGAGGCAAGTGTAAACTCAGGCGGCCAGAGATCTAGAGTGGGAGACAAATGTGGAAGACAAGTGTAAACTCAGGCTGCCCAGAGCGCCCAGAGTGGGAGACAAGTGTGGGAGACAAGTGGGAGACAAATGTAATCACATGCGTTCAAGAGCATCCAGAGTGGGAGACAAGTGTGGGAGACAAGTGTAAACCCACGCAGCCCAGAGCAGCCAGAGTCGGAGACAAGCGTGGGCGACAAGTGGGAGACAAGTGTAAACTCATGCGGCCCAGAGNCCCAGAGCAGCCAGAGTCGGAGACAAGCGTGGGCGACAAGTGGGAGACAAGTGTAAACTCATGCGGCCCAGAGCACCCAGAGTGGGAGACAAGTGGGAAGCAAGTGTAAGCTCATGCGGCCCAGAGCACCCAGATTGGGAGACAAGTGTGGGAGACAAGTCGGAGACAAGTTTAAACAAAGGCAGCCCAGAGCACCCAGAGTGGGAGACAAGTGTGGGAGACAAGCGTAAACTCATGCGGCCCGGGGCACCCAGACTGGGAGACAAATGTGGGAGACAAGTGTGGGAAACAAGTGTGGGACACAAGTGCGGGACAAGTGCGGGAGACAAGTGGGAGACAGATGGAAAATCATGCGNAAATGTGGGAGACAAGTGTGGGAAACAAGTGTGGGACACAAGTGCGGGACAAGTGCGGGAGACAAGTGGGAGACAGATGGAAAATCATGCGGCCCAGAGTGGGAGACAAGTGTGGGAAACAAGTGTGAGACAAGTGTAAACTCATGCGGCCCAGAGCATCCAGAGTGGGAGACAAGTGTGGGTGACATGTGTAAACTCAGGCGGCCCAGAGCACCCAGAGTGGGAGATAAGTGTGGGAGACAAGTGTGGGAGAAGTGTAAACTCATGCGGCCCGGAGCAGCCAGAGTGGGCGACAAGTGTGGGAGACAAGTGGGAGACAAGTGTAAACTCATGCGGGCCAGAGCACCCAGAGTGGGAGACAAGTGTGGGAGACAAGTGTGGGAGACAAGTGGGAGACAAGTGTAAACTCATGCGGGCCAGAGCACCCAGAGTGGGAGACAAGTGTGGGAGACAAGTGTGGGAGACAAGTGGGAGACAAGTGTAAACTCATGCGGCCCAGAGAACCCAGAGCGGGAGACAAGTGTGGGTGTCAAGTGTAAACAAAGGCAGCCCAGAGCACCCAGAGTGGGAGACAAGTGTGGCAGACAAGTGTAAACTCAAGCGGCCCAGGGCACCCAGAGCGGGAGACAAGTGTGGGTGACAACTATAAACTCAGCCGCCGCAGGGCACCCAGAGTGGGAGACAAGTGTGGGCGACAAGTGTAAACTCATGCGGCCCGGGGCACCCAGACTGGGAGACAAATGTGGGAGACAAGTGTGGGAGACAAGTGTAATCACATGCGGCCAAGAGCATCCAGAGTGGGAGACAAATTTGGGAGACAAGTGTAAACCCACGCAGCCCAGAGCAGCCAGAGTCGGAGACAAGCGTGGGCGACAAGTGGGAGACAAGTGTAAACTCATGCGGCCCAGAGNCCCAGAGCAGCCAGAGTCGGAGACAAGCGTGGGCGACAAGTGGGAGACAAGTGTAAACTCATGCGGCCCAGAGCACCCAGAGTGGGAGACAAGTGGGAAACAAGTGTAAGCTCATGCGGCCCAGAGCACCCAGAGTGTGGGAGACAAGTGTGGGAGACAAGTCGGAGACAAGTGTAAACTCATGCGGCCCAGAGCACCCAGAGTGGGAGACAAGTGTGGGAGACAAGCGTAAACTCATGCGGCCCGGGGCACCCAGAGTGGGAGACAAATGTGGGAGACAAGTGTGGGAAACAAGTGTGGGACACAAGTGCGGGACAAGTGCGGGAGACAAGTGGGAGACAGATGGAAAATCATGCGNAAATGTGGGAGACAAGTGTGGGAAACAAGTGTGGGACACAAGTGCGGGACAAGTGCGGGAGACAAGTGGGAGACAGATGGAAAATCATGCGGCCCAGAGCATCTTGAGTGGGAGACAAGTGGGAGACAAGTGTAAACTCATGCGGCCCGAAGCATGCAGAATGGGAGACAAGTGTGGGTGACATGTGTAAACTCAGGCGGCCCAGAGCACCCAGAGTGGGAGACAAGTGTGGGAGACAAGTGTGGGAGACAAGTGGGAGANATGTGTAAACTCAGGCGGCCCAGAGCACCCAGAGTGGGAGACAAGTGTGGGAGACAAGTGTGGGAGACAAGTGGGAGACAAGTGTAAACTCATGCGGCCCGGAGCAGCCAGAGCGGGAGACAAGTGTGCGAGACAAGTGTAAAACTCATGCGGGCCAGAGCACCCAGAGTGGGAGACAAGTGTGGGAGACAAGTGTGGGAGACAAGTGGGAGACAAGTGTAAACTCATGCGGCCCAGAGCACCAAGAGCGGGAGACAAGTGTGGGTGTCAAGTGTAAACAAAGGCAGCCCAGAGCACCCAGAGTGGGAGACAAGTGTGGGAGACAAGTGTAAACTCAAGCGGCAGAGAGCACCCAGAGTGGGAGACAAGTGTTGGCGACAAGTGGGAGACAAGTGGGAGACAAGTGGGAGACAAGTGTAAACTCAGGCGGCCCAGAGCACCCAGAGTGGGAGACAAGAGTGGGAGACAAGTGGGAGACAAGTGTAAACTCATGCGGCCCAGAGCACCCAGAGTGGGAGACAAGTGTGGGAGACAAGTGTAAACTCATGCGGGCCAGAGCACCCAGAGTGGGAGACAAGAGTGGGAGACAAGTGGGAGACAAGTGTAAACTCATGCGGCCCAGAGCACCCAGAGTGGGAGACAAGTGTGGGAGACAAGTGTAAACTCATGCGGGCCAGAGCACCCAGAGTGGGACGCAGGCCCGGAGACAGAGGCAAAATCATGCGGCCCAGGCATGCAACCGTTTGAAAGGAGTAAGAACCCCATACAGGTAAACCTGTTTGGGGAAAAACCATGCCGGCTTGGCAATCGGCGCACCCACATGCACGAACAGGCAGGACGACCATTTGTTTCAAGCTGTCCCAACATTCACCTCAAGTATTTGCCTGCATGCTGGATACAAACAACCTGCTTCGGTATTGCTGTTCTGTTTATCTGCTATTGTTAATCCTGATCTTTCGCTTTCGCTTCACATCCATCTCAATGAATGGTATAAAAATTGTCTAACCATCTATCTACCTACCTATCTATCCATCCATCTATCCATCTAGTCTGTTGTATCATCTAATCTATCTATATTATGTATATAAATATGTACATGATCAAGTCATTGGGAGTATTTATCTCTACACACTTGTGTTTGTAACTCTATCCTTCTTTCTGTTGGTGTTTCACCAAGTGTTTATTGGCCGCTGCCTCAACTACGGGTGTGGCTATTCTTCATGCGCACATTCTGATATTGTTTATTGATGATTTGCCAGTTATGTTGTGATGATAGGACACGGGTTTTAATCTCTAGTTTCTTGGTATTTTGGATCGTTTTGTCGATGACAACCAACGTATGGTGATTAGATTAGTCTTGACTAGATGTACTTATTCTCCGAGAATCAACAAACTAGTGATTGAATACCATTTGTCAACAGCAGTTCCTAGATTCTTGATTGTATCCAGTCAGTATCATGATATTCACTATATTTGCATCCCTAATGGGAGAAATATTGTAGTTTAGGTTGCCTTATATATACACTATACATGTATGTATATATATATATATGTATACATAATGAAACAATAACAATAATAGTAATAATAGTAACAATAATAGCAATAGTTACATATCCCATGAATATCCCTGTCTTTGCAGCCAATCACTGCCCCTCTTTTCCCCGGTTCATCTTCCAGGGCACAGTCCTTTGCATGTCGCTGCCACCGGTCAAAGATCATGGGGTCCGAGGCTGGTAAAGTCCTGAGCAAATCCCAATCTTTGTATGCCAAACGCCATTTGAAGATTGTAAACTCTAGAATTCACCTGGCCAAATAGCATAACTCATAAGTCTATATCATCTCAAATCTATATTCGATATTACTCAACCATCTTTCAACAATCCATCTTTACCCAGCATCCCCAGCATCCCCAGCATCCCAATCCGCTCCTGGAGGCCCTTGGAAAGTAGGGTCCACCGTTGGCACAGTCGTACCACCACTTCCGAAAGACCTCCACGCCCTTGTCCGAGGGAGTACCTGGAAACAGGTGCGGTGATGAAATTTGGGGATGGTATGAACTGGGGTAACTGTGAGTCATTTCACCTACCAAAATTAACCACTTGAGTCACTTAAGTTCAGGTGGTGGTGAAGTGGTGGTGCTCCAAATTTTCTGGGTTTCACCTACCAACATATGTTCTTCAACAAGCTTTGGGAAGATTTCAAGGCGCAGCCAATGTCAGGACATACCCAACATCAACCCCTTCCCAGGGCACCCAGGACGTACTGCTCGCCCCAGGTGAACTGAGGACTCTCGTGCAGGGACCGTTCCTGCCCCCGCATGGCCAGCAAGTCCTGCTCCTGGAAGCGATAGCCTCAGAGGCAGTGGAGCTATAAGTGGGAGGATTGTCGCAATATTCATACCAAGATCCTCACGTTAGAAAGTGAGTTGTACCCTCTGGTGAACTAGCATAGCTATTGAACATGGCTATTTATAGTGGATTTTCCCATTAAAAATGGTGATTTTCCATAGCTATGTCAGTTTACCAGAGGGTATCAGGTTGTGTATGATTATCTGATTGCAGTTGGGATTTTATGGGAGAGCTTCAACTATACTGAGGGGGTATGGAGGAAAAACAGTTTTCACACTGGGAGGTCTTGCGAGTACCCTGGAAAGATGTTTAGATCATTCTTCCATGAAGAATGAAGATTTCCATATGGAAAAAAAGAGGCTGCAACCAGCTTCTTTAGATGGGTGATGCTCAAAGTTCGGCCTCGGTGGCGGCTGGTTCTAGACCGCTTGGCCCCAAAACTGTCAACAATTGGATCACATACCGGTTGGTGAACCCATTTCTTTTAGTTGTGTGGTTCTATGCCCATTTTATGATGGTTGGAACTCCATCAAAGTCTCTGAACCGCCATAAATTGGGGGCAAGATGCCGAAGATCTTGTTGAAGAAGAGCACGTGGAGAATATCCTGTTCCAATGGGGACCTTTTCAATGGGACGTAATGGGACCAACCACGATCAAACACATCCTGACCCGGGGTTTGACCAGTGTGAGTATCTAAAATAATCTATCATTCCTTCAATCTTGGGGTGCAAAACTTGGACTCATGCCCACATTAAAGTGGCTCCCATCAACCAACGTATCGACCAACGTATTAACCAACGTATGAGCCAATATATGCCAATATCATATGCTCAACCGATATCTCCCAATGTTTTTCAGCCAACCACTTCAATCACATCAAACCAAGCCCCGACCCAACCCCCGGTATCCAGGACCCTAGGGACCGCCAAAAAGATAACCCCAACCCCGGGTGAAAATCGTTGGATCGGCTGATTAGCAGTAGGGACCGATTCATTTTGTTGTATGGGAAAACAGCTAGATAGACTTCTGGAGTGGTAGATTATGGGGATCTAACCGGAGTATATTGTAACCCTATCAACCATCAAATCTTCAGGATTATTGAGTTGGAAACCTTCACATCCTGATTGTGGGTGGTTCCCAATCTATCAAAGCCGTATATAATCTGTAATTTCGAGGTTTCCTGATCTATTTTGAGAAACCCACAAGACCAATGAGTCCTGGACGATCTGTGGGTACTTCTTATTCACCTGCTGTCCCACGTTCACAATGTATCTGGTCTCATGCGGCCCACAGGGCACAAAGTACAGCTGCGTGGTCTCAGTTCCTCAGTGGTCACGGAAGTATGCAATCACTCGATGGTTAAAACGACTATAGGGGATGACACCCCCAAATATTGGGCAGGTGAGAATAGATGAACAGCCATAACGTGGACACTTCTGTGCTTTTTCTGGATGTTTAGGAGGGCACCCGAGTCTTGACCCATACTAGTACATATGGAGCCAATGCCAACTTCAAAAGCAAAAAGATTCAAACGACTACAAAGCGAGCCACCTCTGATCCCACCAGAACAATTCACTGCAGGAGAACTTGACCAAGATCAAACATTATGCAACATTGTATGTGTATATATATATATGATGTATATGATTGTATATGTATATGTTAATTAAGAATAATCATATCAATCGCCTTCACTTTCCAAAAAAATCAACCTCTTGGGGCAGTGCTTCCATGTTGTCAACAAGAGTCCTTGTATTGCTTGCAGAAAAACCACACCTAGATGCAAACGTGGTGAAATCATTAAAAAAATATACGAATACTTAGGAATACCCCATTATCTGTTGGTTTGGGACCTCAAAAATTAAGGGGTGCCATTTGGTGCCTAATGGTTACCCCCTTTTAAGGGATGCCCGATAGACACCTGGACATCCCTGGAATTCCTGGAATCCTCAGCAGCCAAGCATCTTCGATCTTTGTACTTGTACACCGTGGTGTTGGAGCACGGAGGAACGAACTGCCGCGTGGCCATCAGGCCCTCGGTCCCTGGCAAGGGAACTGGCAGGGCGAACCATGGGGATTGAACGCTTGAACATCTAACAACTAACATGAAAAAAATGAAGAACCACCAAGTTTGTGGGGGAATGAATCAACTCTATATAAACACAAATATCAAATATGTCGTTAAAATTTCAAAATATATTGAGGGTACCGGGTTCATCCCCATTTACCCTGGGGTACACATTGCCATAGATGTGAAAAATCCCCCAGTTCTGAATGGATTTCCAAAGGAAAACCATGGTTTTTCCACATCTTTTTCTATCTTTCTTAAAGCCTCAACTGAGCCCGCGGCCGCCCACGGCCTTCATCGTAGCCGTTGTGTTCCAAGACGAAGCCCCGCTTTCCGCTGATCTCGTCGTCGCGGAGCTCGAACTTCGACATGGGAATGGCCTGCAAAGGCGGGGCGCCACGGCCATGGGTGGGCTGACCCAGCGAAAAAATGTAGATGTTACTATGATGTTACCATCAAAAAATGAAGATTTAATAATTTAATGGGATTTCAAAGGGAAAGTTTATCTCAAAAAATGAAAGGAGAACAAAAACATCATGGCTAAATGGTTGATCATCCTTATTCACCATTAAAGTTGCTATTTCACGGGCATGCCGGAGAGCCTAGGTTGAGACACACAGATAATATCTTTGAGTTACGTTTGAGCTGACAGCAGTCTGACTGGCCCTGTTGGAGCTTCACTGGGCCGAGCGGCTTTGTTGGGTGAATATTTGCCGATGCCGTGGTGCATGAACGGCGCATGCGAAGGGTCAAAGGTATTCTCAACGGAAACCTGTCAATCCACCAGGTGGAGACGAGTTGAGAGGCGGTAAATTTGCACTACTACTGTATCCAAAACTGAATGAATTTATTGAATCACCCACACAAAACTGTGGTTTATAACATGGGTTGATTCTATTTCTGAATGGTTTGGTACATAATTTGACAGACACAAACCTCAGGCACCGGAATGAACTAAAGAAATCATGGGGAAACTCATCCCATCCCCCTAAAAGGTCTCCCCTAAACCACCCCAGCATCCCAGCCCCCAAGGGCCATGGCGAGCCCCACCTGATACCCCACTGGAGCCGTAGTCATCACCCACTCCGTCCCCTCGCACTCGGGCGTGACGCAGGGCCCGGAGCGTTTCGAGACGGTCTCCGCGTCTTGGCCCAGGTAGGGAAAGATCCACACCAGGCCCTGACGGGCAAGTGGTCGGGATGATTTATTAAACTAATGTGGGTAAAACAATAATAAACCACCTATATTTTGATGATTTATACCACCTATTTATGGTGATTTGGATGGTTTATTATTGTTTTACCAATATTACCAACAGTGGCATTTTGACCAAGACACATGTTGAGATCTTTGGGATTTTGACCTACAAAAAGTATCAGTAAAGTACGTTTGACCAACAAACAATATGGTTTTTTGGACGATTTGGGTCAACAAAAAGTGGCGACAATAGCAACAAAGATAAGGATCTCAAACAAACATGGATGAGAAGTTGGGATGTCAGCAACTGGGTATTTCCCAAAAAGGGTGGGAGTACATTAAAAGTATGGTGTGTCCCTATGTTTGGACAAGCTATGGACGCGGCATGGGCATCCTCCAGGCTGCTCCTGTGTTACCAGTATCCACTGAGATTGAGGGAAAAAAACACCCGTTTCCAATCGGATGCCAGCCAGGAAGCAATTGCATGGTTTAACCAAAGGTTGAGTTCAATTTGCCTTCCAAAAAGCAACGCCATACCCCCTGGTGGTATCCCCTGGTGGTATTTTGGGTTCCCAGTAGAAACAACCCCAAGGTGGGAACATTCAGGAAAACCACCAGCATAAGTCTATACCTCTGTGGTTGGTTGCACCCCTGTTTTTGGCATCCGCAAATTATTGTAGATATGGCTATAAGTTATACGATTGGTTGTACCCAGAACTATTTGTTCCGCCCCCTATGTAATATGGATGCTGTTTCAATCTCCATCAAATCCATTCACATCCTTATTATTGATGATATGTTCATGTCTGTTTCATACATCCTCATTCCGTTGGGGTCTTCTTGCTGGCCAGCTACCACCCGTGATTTTGAGGTTGTCCGTGCCCAAAATTCTTACGGTTTACATTCGGATGCAAAAACTGGACAATTTGCAGTCTTCATAAATATCCTACTTATCTGCTAATCTCTGCTCCGCAGTCCTCGATTGGTACTCTAGTCCCCATCAAGACTATTTTGTGGGACATATTTCCCCAAAAAATCTACCAAGTACTCTTTCCAAGTAGACAAAAATACCTCCCACTTTTCCCCATGTTGATGCCTGCTTCACCTGAACGGGGAAGGTGGTCAAGGAAGAGCGGGACAAGGCACACATGCCTCAGTGCGCACGGGCATACGAGGACGTACACTGTAATTACACAATTTACAAAACTGAACATGTCAATTAACCAACCAAAAACATGTTTTTCAATCAACTCAGGAATGAAATTGAGGATAAGACTGACTATTGGAACAAAATAAGAAAAAGAAAACGTTTGCATGCATGTTGTAAATAGCTTACCACATACATGTATATAATCTAGAAAGATAATAACCAAAAAATATATAGATGGATGGACGGAAGGATGGATGCATGGAAGGATACATAGATAGATAGATAGATAGATAGATAGATAGATAGATAGATAGATAGATGGATAGGTCGATCGGTCGATCAATTGATCGATCGATAGACAGATAGATTCTGATGAATATTCCCGTTTTTTGTCAAACGAATGCCGTTTCTTTATGCATATCCAATCAACTACCTGCAGCCACGGGACGTGCCTCTTCCTTAGCATTTTGCGCCATGGGCACTGCCACGCAACTTCCAGCCTCAAAGCTGAAGGTTCGAACGCAATGAGGCTGCGAAGTGTCTCGGGGATCCCATCTGGTCTGTCTGCCTGTCTACCCACCTATCTATCGTTCTATCTATCTTTCTTTCTCCATCTCAGATTTACATATGTATATATATATATATAGAGAGAGAGAGAGAGATAGAAATCATACGTATGTGCGCGTTCCCCCCAAAGACTTACCTTGTTTATTGCAAATATGTTTTTTGGCAGCTGTTTCCTTGCTATGTCGCTTCTGTCGCGTGATGCAATGCTGCATGATGAATATACATACCTTGGGTGTGTGAGCCTGCACACATCTATCCAGCTATCTATTGTGATTACTGGTGTCATGGTTGGGATTCCAGAGCATGGATCCATACCACTACAGGACCAACGACATGGAATAAGATTGCACAATGGTGCCGAACATTGAAGAACCAACCATATTTTCAGTACCCCCAAAGCCCGGTGATATCAACCCTGCCCAAACAATCAACTCTCTTGCTACTGGTCGTGGTTGCATTCTTGATTTGGTGTTGGCACAGGGAGAACTGCTATAGTTCAGCACCATCTGCTTGGTACTTCAGTGATTCTTTGGTGGGCTCAACCGTTTGCGTCGCAGCCAAGTGGCTGTGTTGAAGGTCCAGCCGTGGTAGCGACATTTCAAACAGCCATCCTTGATGGAGCCGATGGACAAAGGAGCCATGCGATGTGGACAGGAATCCAGGGCTGCATGCCAGAGATTCTTCTCCTGCGAAGGGACAAAGCCCGTTGAAGTTGGTGGGTCATTGGGCTGACCCTCGTTATTATGGGCAGTCACAATATCTCTGCAACTTGTCCCCAACTTAATCTAATTTAACACATAGTGTTTTTATCAAAAATGGATAATAATTTCCTGCTGCCACGCTTGTTTCTGGGAGGACATGCGCATGGGTCAAGTCATCTGGTACCGCAAGAATTGGATGGTTAATACCCCAAGAAAAAAGAACCAAATTGGTCCCGTCCCCTTGGTGTCTTGGACCATTTCACCCATGGCCAGTTAAACTCCAAACATCTCACTAATAGGTGTCCCACTCATATGGCCTATAATCCCCAATAATAGCCGAGGTATAACTCCCAACTTTCACAACTTAACTTTACCCATCAACCAAGCTATAACTTTCGTATGGCTCAAAAGCCTCATACCCTTCTGTTCACCCCGAAACAGCTGGTATAGCTTGATGTTCATCCCATTTACAAATTGATAATGATAGGTTTCCTCGCTATCTGCAGAATCCAAGTGTCTTGGTTGGAGCACCAAAGCACCATCCGCTTCCCCAGCAGCTTCACCGGATTGGGCGCATCGGCATTGAGATACTCCAGAGGTGCGATGGGATACCAGGCGCGGTTCCAATCAAACATCTCCTGGGGCCAACGTGGTACTAGGAATGTCCTCATTTTTTGGGAGAAAATCAACTGCAAATGGTTTTAAGTGCTGATTTAACCAACAGAAATCATCTATAAATTGCTTCAAATGGTGATTTAACCAACAAAAATAATCTATCAATTGCTGCAAATGGTGATTTAAGCAATTAAAAAACGGGATGTGTGCCACCGAAAACACGCGACTACCCTTTCCTTTTTTGGGGGGTTGTATCATCATGACAGCCTCAACTGTTTGGCTCCGTATCCCATCATTGTTGCTCATTTGTACCCTCAGTCTGGACATGAAGAAGGGTTGAAAATGACGATCTAAATGTGGAAAACTGCTGCCACCATGGGATTGCTGGCTACCAAGTTTTGAGACAAACACCATCATGAGCCAGGTCTCCTTCACCTGTTCCTTCATCTCTCTGAGCTCCTTTCCTGCAGTTGTTGTATGATCTGCTTCGACCAAAGGGATACAACATGTTCTTACATGATTCCCCATTTCTGGTGGAATACAACATAACATCAAATAACCAAATAGAACCCGTCTGGGGAATGTCCAACGAACATACAAGCCATTTTCACGGGGATTCCCCATTTCTCCTGCAACAACTAGATCAACCCCATCTGAAACATCCAACGAAAAAACAACACATTCGTAACCCACTCCAGGCCTGAGATGCCAGAAGCCTTGCCCACCTTCTCCTCTGATTCCTCCTGTGCCTTCAGGACCTCTGCCACTTGCGTGGCCTGACGATCAGCCTTAGCTGAGCGAAGAGAGCCTCTGGTATTGTAAGGGTATAGCAGGATTAGAATGATTTAATGGGACTATATAGAATGCGCTGATGATATCTGATAGATCCCTTCCCAGGTTGCGAATTGAAAATCGACATGTTTAATGGGTAAATCATGTAAAAATGATGATAAATGGCCATGTTCCATGGTAAACTGTTGAATTAACAGAGTATAGGCTGTCTCTTTGACCTCTTAAATCTTGTGGATTTGGAACTTCCAATTTGGCAGGAGTTGCATCTGAAGAAGATTTTTGACCGGCTGAATCGGCCCTTGATGCCTGCGCTTTGGCAGATGTCTTCTGACAAATCTGACCAGACCTGAACGATTAGTGTTTTCCAACACTATCAATAAAACATCAACAAAAAATTATATATCCAGGTATAACATGGTATATTCACAACACCCTCTGAAGATTCTGGTTCCACCTTCACATCCATTCTTCATCCCCATGGCAACTTGACCCATTCTCTCCACGTGTTTGCACCACCGCTCAGCGCACCATGGAGGATTCATCATCATCTCCCGCGGGCATCTCGAGGTCAGCCTTCCGCGCCTTCGCCTCTTTCTCCGCCTCCTGTGGTTTCGACTGGGGCAGGGCAGCTGATGCAGAGGGTAAGAGCCAGTGCATGTGTATATGTTTGAATATATGTATCCATGTGCGTGGTATTACTAGGATAAAGAATATGTATATATATATATATATTCTGTATATATATACATATATATATATAGATATATCTGCATATGTCCAGATACAAATAGTGGTTGTGCTCATCATCCCAAACAGCCATGGAAAAGTCATGCTGGATATGAACAAATGCCTCGTGAGATCAAGTCAAAGAAATGCAGAGTTCAGACAAACTGAGGGTAAAGATGCAATAGACAGAAGCAACATTCTATCCTCTGCGTCATCGTCGCTGTCTTTCTTCTCTTCTGATGTATCCTCTTTCTCCGCTGAGCCCTCCTTGACTTCCTTCGCTTCCTTTTCCTGTTTGGTTTCTTCTTTCTTGTCTTTCCCTACATCCTCTTTTCCCTCCTTCACTTCCTCCTGCTTTTCCTCATTAATTTCCTCTGTCTTCTCCTCCTTTTCGTCCTTCTTCTCCTTTTCTACCTTCTCCTCCGTTTCTTCCTTCTCCCTCTTGTCTTCCGTCTTCTCCTGATCTTGCTTCGCCTCCTTCTCCTCTTTAACCTCCTCTTTCTTCTCATCCTCACTCTTCTTCTCCTTCCCTTCCTCACTCTTCTTCTCCTTCCCTTCCTCCTTCGTCTCCTCCTTCACTTCCTCCTTCTTCTCCTCCTTCACTTCCTCCTTCTCCTCCTTCACTTCCTCCTTCTTCTCTTCCTTCACTTCTTCCACCTTCTCCTCCTTCACTTCCTCCTTCATCTCCTCCTTCACTTCTTCCGCCTTCTCCTCCGTCTCTACCTTCTCCTGCTTTTCTTGCTTCTCCTTCGCTTTTTCCTTTTCCTCCGGATCGTCCTTCACGTCTTCTATCTTCTCCTCCTTCACTTCCTCGCTCTTCTCTTCCTTCACTTCCTCTTTCTTTTCCTCCTTCTCTTCCTCTTTCACTTCCTCCTTCACTTCCTCCTTCTTTTCCTCCTTCTTCTCCTCCTTCACTTCCTCCTTCACTTCCTCCTTCTCCTCCTTCACTTCCTCCTTCTTCTCCTCCTTCACTTCCTCCTTCTTCTCCTCCTTCACTTCCTCCTTCTCCTCCTTCTCTTCCTCCTTCACTCTCCTTCACTTCCTCCTTCACTTCCTCCTTCACTTCCCCCTTCACTTCCTCCTTCACTTCCTCCTTCACTTCCTCCTTCACTTCCTCCTTCACTTCCTCCTTCTCCTCCTTCACTTCCTCCTTCTTCTCCTCCTTCACTGCTTCCTTCTCCTCCTTCACTTCCTCCTTCACTTCCTCTTTCTTTTCCTCCTTCTTTTCCTCCTTCTTCTCCTCCCTCACTTCCTCCTTCTCCTCCTTCACTTCCTCCTTCTTCTCCTCCTTCACTGCTTCCTTCTCCTCCTTTCCTTCTTCTCCTCCTTCACTTCCTCCTTCTTCTCCTCCTTCACTTCCTCGTTCTCCTCCTTCACTTCCTCCTTCTTCTCCTCCTTCACTTCCTCCTTCTTCTCCTCTTTCACTTCCTCCTTCACTTCCTCCTTCTTCTCCTCGTTCACTTCCTCCTTCACTTCCTCCTTCTTCTCCTCCTTCTCCTCCTTCTTCTCCTCCTTCTTCTCCTCCTTCACTTCCTCTGTCTTCTCTCCTTTCACTTCTTTCTCCTCTATCTTGTCCTGCTCTTCTGTCACCTCGTTTTCTTCAGCCTTCTTCTCTTTTGGCTGCTGCTTCA